>WAAE01006316.1:5378-38434 GCA_013400495.1 Nicator chloris | reverse complement strand
TGCTTTCAAACTAGCACACCTCCTCACAGCCTTTCCAATGCTGCAAATCAGTAAAACAGGAACAGAACACAAGGCAATAACCTGCCACAGTGCCAACATGAAGTGACAGGACATGAAGCATCCATAATAAAGAAAAACTTCTATAACAAGAAGTAAATCTGACTTGCTTCCACAATGTACTGAAGGAATTTGCTATTTCTTGGTGTGATTTTCTCCAAGAAACTCCATGTGTCCTCATAATTGTTAAGGGCCAGAGATCAACTAAATAGCTGATTTTGCAACTTTCATCATTAAAATTATTACCATAAATTATTTCATATTTCATGTCTCTTCAAAAGACTACTTTCTCTTTTGTTAATTTCATTCCCACACCATGAGCACCCCAGAGAATACAGTACTTCTAATGGTAAAAAATAATTCAGGAGTCAGTCAGTTGGTTCAAATTTTGCTTAAAAGGCAGTTTTATCCCCTTCATATTTGCAGAAAACGTATTTTCTAGGAAATCTAAGTAATTTTAAGGTCATACATAGTGACTCTGTGCAGGGAAAACAACCTTGATGGATTATGCAAATTTTTATTACTTGTTCTTCAATTTGGGATGAACAATTCTATCAATTGTATTTTTCATACAGGGGAGAGATTTTGTTTAAATGTTAAGATGTATTTAAAGAGATATGTAGATATACAATCACATTCAAGCACACACTTCCAATTATTTTGTCAGATTTACTTAAAATGCTATTATATGGACCTTTGCATTAGAAATGAAGCTATTTAAAATTGACTATGAACATATGAAATAAATCATGAACAAAAATCACTACAAAATATTAAGCACATTAAAAAATGTTTTAACCAAATCTAATGTTCATCTGAACACAGACACTCACACACTCCCAGTAAATAAAAAAAGCTTTTGAGCTTCATCCTAATAATTTTCTAAGAAAATGTAAACAATAAGAATACAATTGAATGTATACTGGGCTCTGTGAATACTTTGGTATGTATAGATACCTCCTCCTAACACCCAAAATAAAAAATAAAGTCCAGGTTCCCCCTGCAGAGCACAGTGAGGTGTTGTGCAGATGTAGATAGGGTTCCTCGAGAGGACAATCAGCCACTGGGCCGGGCTGCAGTAATGCAGGATGCACCTTGCTTACCTGAAGCACTGCACTGTGTCATATAAACATAGACTTCTCCAGCATTTAGTTACAAATTGCCATGCTTTGATAAGCTAGCACTCGAAGAGAAACATCAGGTGAGGAACTAAAAGTACAGATGCAACCAAAAGTGTTTGAGTCCTGGCTTCCTGACTGCTAATTTGATTTTGATAAGCCTGAACTCGTGTTATCTGATGAGAAAGTGTACCATATTGCCTGTTCTGCTGATGATCTTGGGCATGATGACTTTGCCTCAGTAGAGCTTTCAGTTCTTATCAGAATTGGACAATCAAATTGTTTTTTCAGTTTTTCCATCCTAAACCAGCTCTGGCCTCAACATTTTGATTTTATTTAAATGCAGTAATTTAAAAACAAGAGTAGTTTTTCACCCATTTTTGCTTCTCCTGGTAATTTATTTGTAAGGAGAGTTATTTGCATTTCATACTGCAAATCCTAAAAAACTAGCAGAATTTCTTTTAGCTTTCTTCCACTTTCTCACAACCCAGGTGCGGAAAATCACTGCTGTACTGATGAGGGCATAGCAAAAGGGGGGAAAAAAGAGAAGAGAGGAGAGAAAGGGAAAGAAAATAGAAGGGTGAAGGTGGAGGAGAAGGATGAAAGTGAGAGTGAAGAAAGAGGGAGGAAGGGAGTCTGTCTGATAGGAAAATGGAAACAGAAAGGTTAACAGCTAGAGTAGCAGCATATATTTAATAGATTTAATGTATTATTAACAACTACGTGACTCAAGATTTCTGATTACAAGCTTTTTAGACAATTCTCCTGCTCCACAACACTGGTTTTCCAAAATTTACTTTAAAACATCCCTGCGCACACAACTGGCAACAAAACTTGTATTAATCACATCCGTCTCCTTTTTGGTTACGAAGAAAAACTCTGTATTTTACACATGGCATAATACTTTAAATATTACTTTCCTGCTTTTCTGAACTCATAGCATGCTCAGAAGTATGCAACAGTTCACTGGCAAGCTTTCAATAATTAAATATAATTTATTACTTATGAAACTATAATACAAAACCAAATTGCATCTTCAACATGTTTTCTTTCTAAAGATATACAAATTTAGACTCCTCTTCAGACTAAAGCAGAGAAAAGGAACAGGGATTTTTGTTCCTGCTTTAGTAAAGATAAAAACAAACAGAACAAAGACTAGTGAAATATTTCAACTTATTACAGACTATTCAAGAGCCAACAGCATGATACAAGTGAATCTCATTCAGCACTGTATTAATAAAACTAAGATGTGAAAGGCACAATTGAGGTGCTTCATACTGCCTTCTGCTAGCAGCTCAGGAGACTTTTTTCCAAAACAGACAAAATCAGCTCTAGATAAGACTTTAGCAATTAAATGTTAGGTTGAAGGTATTGGGCTTAGGTGATCTGATGCAAAGGCTAAGATGAAAACATGTAACAGAGTCCCTATGTATCATCTGAAGCTATTAAAAAAGACACAGATATATTGTTCTGCATGATCTTTGGGAAAAAAAAAAATTGTAATAGAGACTGTTTTCCTTGTGTTCCCCCACCTTACTGTCAGAACAGTGGAATGCTAAAACAGGTTTCCTAGGTAGCAACATGGTATGAAAGGTTAGACATAATTTTTTATTGGTGTCCTAGTACACTCAACTGCCTCAAACAGAGAACAAATTTAAAATAAATTATTGGTCTTCCAGGTTTACATTTTTATGATCCTGTAATTTTCATTAATTTCTAATTTCTTCTCATTTAATCTTTTTAAACTTAGTTACTGCTTTCTGTGTGCCTTTCCTTATTATGCAAAATGATGCCTGAGAGCAGAATTACTTTTATAAACTTTACTGAAGCTCAAGATATTCATTTTTAAATGCATTTAACATCAGAAAAACCTTACCTTGTCTAAATTCACGAAAGAGTTGCACAAATCTGTGCATATTGTTCTCCTTTGCAAACTAAAGGAATATTTAAAATCTGTATAATTGTTTTTGAAGAAGCAAACATTCTTTTAATTAAATTATCAGAAGATGTCAAATAAACTGAAAACAGGAATACATTGATGCCAAAAAGTTAAAGTTTTCTATTTTTAAACAGTATTTGGAAATCAGCTAATGAACAAAACCAAAGTAACTGTGCACCAAACTGCAAATGTTTTACTGGCTTAGGTAAAGTCTTTCTTTTGCCAACTGACAGATACACATTAAACAACACACACAGATGCATTGATGCCATGGTAGTTGAGTCACAGATCAGGACTGTGCTAGTAAACCATAATCAATTCCTAATTAATATAAAAGATCTATCACACACAATGGTTTAAGTTCATCATAATTTGGAATGAATACTGCTTGGAGGAAGAACTAATATCCACACATATCCACCTCCTTATCTGCTACTGCCTGCATCCAATTTAGCATTTTTGGTTTCCAGCTTAGTTCAAATGAAGTTCTCTCACAGGCTCTTGTTTCCTCATCCTAAAAAATCCTTCAGGCCACTTTGTGCTCCATCTTTTTTTTCTCTAAAGGTCTTGAACACTTCTTAGTTTAGAGATTTCAGTGACCAAATCTGTGATGCCTTCTCTTTCTTCTAGTTTTATTTATGGTGGTTCCAATTTCTTATTATTTGTTATTACTTCCTCTGTTGGTGGGTAACTGCTGACAATTCTCAGACTTCCTTCTGTACCCTTTTTCATTCTCCTATGCTAGTCTGTTTTGCAAAATAGAAGTCTGAATCTACACAATATTACTCAAGGGAGATGGCAATACTTTATGCTGCATAATTTCTTCATTACTTCAGGTCAGAGGTTTCAATCCCATGTTGTCTCCTCTCTGTCTCTATCCACAGAAACTGTTAAAATCTCAAGTTGCTTGTTTGGTATACTAATCTCAACACACACATTACAAAGTACCACCTTCTGTCAAACTGTATTGTCCTTCCAAGCCTCCTCCTTATAATTTTTAAGGATAGAAAGGATATCATGAGGCTCTACCTAGCATGGATGTTGAATAGCTCTGAATAATAACATCCCTTTTTTTTCACCAGCAGCATTGGATACTATCCCTTTTTTGTATCTCTTTCCTTCAGTTCTCATCAGACTTTCCTGTACTTCGTAGATGTATGTGATGACAATTCTTTACCTGTATGCCAAGCAGCCAATCTCTTCTGTTTTCACTCAGTGAACCAAAAACTCTTGCCCCAAATTCTTTTATTGTGACCTGTCCTACAGCAGTGAAGCCTTCGGTACCTGGGCCTTCTCTTTCTGGATATGGTAACAGTACCCCTTCCCATTATCTCTAGCACAATGTCACAGGGGAAATGAAGGAAGTCAAACAGCTGTCCCTGCAGTTATTGTAAAGGTGAGGAAGCAAACAGTGGCCTTTGATTACACCTTCCTCAACAGAAAGCACCTTCCTCCTGCAGCAACTTCCGCGGCTGCAAAGTACGTAAGTGAGGATGGCAGAAGGAAATCAGGGGCAATGTGACAAGGTGCTCTCCTCAGGTCTGTTTTCCAGGTATGATTCATAATGAGTTAGTGTACTTTCTGCATTTTTTTTTGATTAAGACAAAGTTTTTAAAGGCTGGAATAATCTGTTGGGTGGTTTTTTTTGGTCTTGTACAGCTTTGAGCAAATTGCCACCACTTAAATATTTAATATCAACCATCATAGCAACAACAAACAATGATAAGTGCACTCAATGGATACTGAATCTCTTCACAGGGTCCCCTAGAAGTCATTAGGTGTCCTCCCTCATAAATATTTAATAAAGATTTGATTTCCAGGCACTTCCACTGTCTAAAATGTTCTCTTGAAAAGCCTGTGAAAGCACACAATTGTTAAATGAAGACCAAAGAGGGAGCGATATTCTTTCTGCACTTTACAAAGTTTGGGCACTTTATGTCAAATGATACATGGTGTTATTACAGCTCTGTCTTGAGTAATCGTTTTAATTTTATATTTCATCAACTGAGACTGACCAATGTGTTGCTAGTAGAAGGTTAGAAGTGACTGATCTGGTTAATATTTTAGACAGAGGTAACCATTCTGAAGCTTACATATTACGAGGGTAAGTGGATGCACCAGGTGTATAAATAAGAGAAGAGACCATGAGGTGGCCTTTATCCAATATTATTTTTAACACTAACTCTGGTGTGGGGATGAAAGGTCAAGCCCAGGGAAACCAGAGTAAAAATCAGCATTTTACTGCTTTACAGAAATATATTCAACATCAAATGTAACTGTAACTTATGTGCATATCTGAAAGAAATACACCATCTTTGGGGTAACATTGCCTTCAATCAGAAAAGATGGTATTACTCTATTTTTGTTTTTTACTTATACATCAGTGTGATACTTACTCTTAGATGTGGTGGTATGGGAAGTTCCAGGGACACCTCAAACATTATAAATTTAATAACCATAGAAATAAATTATTTTCGTATTTATTTTTCTTTTCATCTGCACTGTGTATGAATGTTTAAAAGTTTGAAGACAATGTCTCTGAAGGGGTTTCTGAACACAAAATAAATGAAACTACTTAGTTAATATCACATTAGGACTACCATAATTGTATCATGTTTACTATTGTGCAGCTATGGTACTCAATAACAATAAACACAGCCATTCTGCTCTCTATCCCCCCATTTACTAGAACTAGAACTTCCAAAAGTTGGGGGTTTTTTTAATTGTTTATTTCTTGCTAATGCTGTTGCATGAACACCACAAGCCAGTAAGAGCTTTATTGTGCATTCCCTTCAAGGCAAGGATTTACCCTTTGAAGCATTAAAGAGGGATAAAAGGAAGACATTGACTTAGGTGGGTTTCTCACAGGCAGAAGCTATTAGGGGAAACTCATTACAAAGTGGAAGAAGAGAGGGGAGGAAGACAGTCAAAAAAGCTTTGGAGCCCTGGTAAAGGGGAGCCTGGTACACCTAGAGGTGACTGGGGGACCAGTGTCCCTGCCTATGGTGACAGCTCCTTGGGATCCCTCTGTTCCTCACTAAAAACTTCACTGAACTTTATGCTCTTCATTTACAAGCTCAATATAAATTCTTACAGCTCAGCTGAAACACGTTTTGCCTTCTCACAAGTGCATACATATTACACTAGACAACACTGGAATTATCCAGTACATTGAAGTTGAGTCACTCTGTCCCCTGCTGTTCTCCTGTACATTTTATCCTATCTATCAAATTCATCAAATTTTATGCTCCATAGGTCAAATACCTGACCTCTGCATGCTCTTTAAGGTTAAAGATAAAAACAGTATAAAGTAACAGTATGAAGAGACTGTATCTGCTTTGAAGGTAAGCAAACACGTTCATGGGAAAGAAAAGAGTAATGACACAATTCCATCTCCAGATAAAACTCAATATCCTTGTTCAATGCAGTGTGGAAATGTGATCTGCCACAAGTGTACCAGTTCACTCCCAACAGCCACTCCCTTGCATCCTGACCACGAGCATGGCAGTGCAGTGTCACTGTGTCAATGACTCTGTGGCAGACTGTCCCCTTGCTGTGCCACAAGCACCTCAGGAAGGTCCCATGGTGCTGCACCACGACTGCTGCTGGATGGAGCCCTTTTCTGCACCCACAGCAGCATGAGCCTTGTCCACACAGGCTGCAGCACTGCTGTACAGCTCTGCAACATTCCCTCCTGCCCCACCAGTGATCCTGCTAAGCTGTCTACCAGGGAATTCCTCTGGCAGGGATGCTCTCATTAACAGACAAAAGGTTTCTTAGAAAGCAGGTTGGTAGAAACATGTTGAAGCACTGGCAGTCTCCTAACAATTGTTTTAAATTTCTACTTTTACACACATGCACAAGAATATACAGTGTTTAAATGTACAGACACACTTTCAATCCTTCACAGTGTCTTTGAGCCATAAACCAGCTGAATTCTTCCATTAAATGAATTTTTACGATCAAGTCTCTAATCTCTAATTCCTAGTTTCACAAAGTTTAACAAGATGGAACTTGCATTATCTTAAATAATGCAAGAAAATCTTACCTTAAATAAGCGCAGAAAAACACTAGGCTGTAACAGAGTTATTGTTTGAAACACATGTATAACTTAGTTAGAAACCACTTACTGTACCATTGTTCAGCCATATTGACCGGTTTCTTTGACAGATCAGTTTTACTGTGTGACTAAGATGCACATAATGGTTTAATCTGATTTATAATTTAATTCCACGCTTTGATATATGTAAAACATCCTGAGGATATCCTTTTCATAACATTAAAGGCCTCTAAATTCAAGTACAATGACATCTACTTGTTACAATCCTGTATTATCTAATGGCAGAAACCTTTCAATAACTAACAATTTCCACTTAAAGAACAACTGATTGCTATCTGGGTGTATAAGAAAAAGAAACTCCCACAAATCAGCACATTTTTCAAAAAGTGTTACTGTAAGATTGAGGTGGAATATTCTTATACATAGGTACTTTAAAATAAAGGTCAAACAGCATTTTACTTCTCAAAACAATTTAATACAGATTATCTATTATGAGAATTTTAGTTTTGCCATTTTATTTGAACCCCAGTAAAAGAATCACTGAGTGCACTACGCTAGGCTGAGAAATGCATAGAATGTTTGCTATGAATCAACTGCAGGGAAAAAACCCAATTATCTACAATCTCTCAATGGAAAAAAATACTTATTTTATTATTTAGGAGGTAATTACTATATTTACTTCTACATGAAAAAGAAGATGCATTAACACATGCTATATTAAAGATGAATAATGTCTTTCTTAAGGAAATGTAAATTTATGACACTTTATTAATGCTGGAATCAAAGGAGCTTTCTAGCTGTATTTTCACAATATTAGGACCATCTTGCACAGTTATTTAATTATTATTTCATATAGATTTGATTAGTGAGATAAACCCCATCAAAAATATTTGCCACCTTGAATAAAATGCCACACTCCTAGTTATTTAAGGTTCTCCATCACACCAAGTCAGGCTACTGATTGCTGATTTTAGAGAACATAGGATCACTTAGGCTGGAAAACATCCTTCAAGATCAAGGCCAACCACTAACCCAACACTGCCAAGTACACTACTAATCCATGTCCCAAGTACTGCATCTGCATGTCTTTTAAATCCCTCCAGAGACAGTGACTCCACCACTGCTCTGTGCAGCCTGTTCCAACACCGAACCAAACATTCCCATGAAGAATTTTTACCTGATATCCAATCTAAGCCTCCTTTGCCTCAAGTTGAGACCATTTCCCCTTGTCTGTCACTTGTTAGCTGGGAGAAGAGCCTGACTCCCACCTGGCTACACCTTCCTCTCAGGCGGAGCCCCTCCAGCTCCCTCAGCTGCTCCTCATCAGAGTTGTGCTCCAGACCCTTCCTCAGTTCTGCTGTGCTTCTCTGGACACGTTCCAGCCCCTCAGTGGCTTCTTGTCGTGAGTGATCCAAAACTGGATACACAATTCGAGGTGGTGCCTCACCAGGGAATAGATAGCAGTGATTGGGATTTTCTATGCAGTAAGTTATGATATTGTCTTATGCTGTATCTCAAGTGGGTTTTAAAGGGTGTAAGTTATGGTAGTAACAGTGGCCATAAATGCTATTTTTGTCCTGAATATAACTTTCTAACTTATGAGATAGAAAAGTAATTTTCAACTTCTAAAAACACCTAACTTTATGGAAAAATAAAAAAGCAAATGAACATGAAAAGCAAAAACCACAAAAAAGGTAGCATGAGCATGATTCAGTTGGAACCATCTGAAGTACTGAATCAAGATTGAGCCAAGACTTCGCACTTCATTGGAAGAACCTGCTGAAGAACATCATGAATAAGGCTTTTTATGAGAAGCATGATTTGTATTAGCTGACCTGATAGTGAAGTCTGTTGTCTTCTGCAGAAGACAACAGGCAATTCCTAAAGGGTTTGTAATGTGTTTGCACCTATTTTTGACAAAGCAGGCAATTGGAACTGAGGCTTTTTAAGACGCATTTTAAGTAGACGGCTGAGAATATAAAGTCGAAGTCAACTAAAGAACGTGATCTCGAAATGAGAGCTCAAATCAAAGTCACTCTGAATTTGCTAGATTCCAAGTTTTGAACTCAGTAGTCTCCTTTCTCTCTTTTCCCTTCTTATTTTCCAGTCATTAAATAAACAATTCTGGTGACACAAAATTTAACAGAATGAGGAAAAATAGCAAGAAAAAGCTGTTGCAGACAAAGCAAAACTCTTCATGCCCTTAAACCCAGAAGTGATTTAAAAAAAAATGGATACTGCATCAGTATGTTAATGCATAATGGACTGAGAACTCAGGGACAAAATCAGAAAGGACCAAGCACAAACCAAAACAAAACTGGCAAGGAGCAAAGAATAATACAAATTATGCAAAAAGTATGCTCAGTAGTTACAGGAAAACCCGGTAAAAACTGCTGTATCATTCTACTGCTAGGGAAATCTGTCAACATGTGATTCTGAAAGACCAGAATTAAATGCCCTTTTTACTTCAGACTTCACCAAACTTCACCTATGACCAGATGGTTAACTCAATTACAACAATTACAAAGGACTGACTGGATGATAGACTAAAATCTCTTTAAATAAAGAAATCTTGCTCCTCATCAGTGGTGAGGTGGTGTTCAGTTGCAGCAAGAAATCCAGATAATGTTAACATAAGCTTTCCACTGGTGAGAAAATAAGACACTGAATTAGATTGTCTACAAATAAGATTAAATCTATGGGAAGGTATTTTTCAAGAACCAGATAGAATGGAATACTTTCAACTAGAGATGAACTTCAAGCTCCATTTTCTATGGCAATCTACATGCAAGTGGCTCTGAAAACCTCTGGATAGTGACCTCTGCCATAAACAGGAAGATGCCACAGGGTATGGACCACTATTCTGGTTCTACAGAGATTTCAGTAGTTTCACCTCCATCACCTGACATTTGCAAAACACTTCCATAACCCCTGCAGTTTGCTCGGAAAATCACAGAACATATAGAGGCACCTCCACATGGTTTTGTGGTTTTCAGGTGCATTGCTTTTGATTTTTTAAACTACTCACATTACACTTGCATAAGGCCAAGGAAGGAGAAGAGGAAGGATGAGAGAATTCAAAAAAATGCGAGAAAAATGTGAGGCAGACAAGAGGCAAGTAATATATTAAGGTATACAATAGCAGAGAAAATACTGTAAGCAGTTCTTTCTTTTTTTCCACAACAGAAATTCAGATGGCAATATTATTTTCTTTTATGCACTTTTATGTCTTTATGTACAAGAGTATTTTGAAGGAGCATCTAGATTGTTATTATCTAGGATTATTTTAGAGCTATTCCATATCACAAGTTAAAAATGACAGGTAGGCAAAGTTCTCATGCAGTGTCAACAGACCAGCAGAATGCCTCACTGCATTAAAGGCAGAGACACAACTGAGTTTGGCTCATCTAAGTGACTCCCATTGCTCAATCCACCTGATCTCTTTAGCAAGGAACTCACCACAGGAGTATTAACCTGAGGTTAATACTTATCCTTCCAACCCTGTGGTCTGAAATTGCCTTTAGAAAAATTCTCTACATCACATCAGTGCCAAAAAGCCAGTCTCAAACAATGGTTACTACTCCAAAAACTATTCTCATCCTTCCTTTCACTCCCTGATAAGCAGCTATCTGGTGCAAAATATCCAGTACTTGCATTAACTTCACACTTACTTTTGCCTGCTCATAAACTGCAGCTGCAGGTCCCAAGTTTTTGCAGTCCAGAGGCCTCATCTGCTCTCTTCTGATTGACTACGGTAGCTATTTGAGTTTGTCCCTTAGATTTTTTCATCAATTCAAGCTAAAAATAGCTGCAGGAAGAAAACACTGATGACTGGACTGTTCTCAATAGATTCTGAGGAAGCAATTCAATAAGGTACATAAGTGGTGTTATGCAGAGTGCATTAGAATATGTTGCACTTTTTAAAATCCGAAGTACAACTGCAGTGGGCTGAAGAAGACCAGCTAAGTTCTGTGATGCTAAACTATGAAAAACTACCTGAAAAGCTGTGGCAGTGAGACATGTCATTCTACAAAATCTTGTAAGGTCACCCTGTGAAGTCAAGGGTAGGACCAGGTGATTCCCTCACACACCTGTGACGGACTTTTCATGATTCTGCACTAAATTCAGAATTTACTTTATCATTTCAAGCTTGACTTTGTCTGCCTTGTTTATCAAATGTATTACGTAAAAGAAGCATTTGGGAAAGTTTAAAATACATAAAAGAAGAAAGTGCTACAAGCGTTGCTTCTGCATTGTGAAGTGTAAAATAAGGAACCAATTACATTTTTTCTGTTACTTTTTTTTGTGTCTTTTTCAGTTGTGTTAGCATTGAATAAGATCACTAGACAAACAAGTGAATAGCTGAAAAACTATGAGCTCATGCATACATCTTTACTATAATGTAATGGAACTGCAAAAGCTAGGAGTTTTGAATGCTCAGAGGAGCACCCAGAAGTGATTTGTAAATAAAAAACCCACTGATTTTTCAAGGACCAATCTTACATAAGGAATTTCTCATCAGCTGAGTTACTACTTGAGTGTTTCAGTGGTTGTAGTCCCAACGTCTCTAAAGCTTGTTAAATCATTGGCAAACGTTGCTCTTTGAATCTGAGATGTTCATGACTCAGATTTCTAGAGGGAAAATGACAAAGTCATAAAGATTTCTGCATAGTACCAGGGCAACAAAATATCCAGTTTCCAAAAGATTTTATCATTCTGCTACTCCTCTGTTAGGATCACACATACTTACTTTTGTTATGTAGGGTTGAGAGGAAAGATATTTTAGGTAGTTATTGGCATTTCAGATTGACAAAAACTTCTGTAGTGTACTCAGTAGGAGTAACTTACAGAAAATATAAAACTACCACCATACACATTTGGTGACAGCATTTAATAGCTAATTCAATAACTGGACCTACAGAATCAACTCAGTATTGCATAAATGTAGAGATTTAACTGGTTATAGCATTAAAGTTTGAGAATTATTAAATATGTGGTATATACTGTGTTACACAATAATGAGTGATACCTTATCATGCCTGCAGACATGGGTCCAATATACACAACTACTCAGAAGTGACTTAGTAAAACTCAAGAAAGACAAATTAACTTTGCTCAAGAAACAGTGTTGTTCCTATGGTGTTGCTCTTTTTGGCCTTATGCCCCAAGAGTAAACATCCAATTAAAATCAAAAGCCAAAATACTGAAACTGAGCTCAAGATTTAACAGTTTATTTTTATACACATAATAGGATATATTTGCCTCACTGTAAGCAAGCACTTCATGTCTGCTGCACCACTGAGAAAGCACGAAAATGTATTGGTTTTGAAAATACACAGTAAATTCTATCTGAAAAAACCTGAAAGGACGAGCTAGTTATCCTACTAGTCAAAAGCCAAGTCAATTTAATTACAAACATCATTACTAGCACACAAAGAAAGCTTCAAAATTACTTCAGACACACTTAACTCTGTGTGCTGGTTTTGGCTGTGATAAGAGTCAATTTTCGTCATAGCAAGTATCAGGGTGGTATGTTTTGGATTTGTGCTGCAAACACAAGAAGCAAAAAAGGCCATGGCTCCATGTAAGCACTCCTCAGGAATAACTAAAATACCCAACCCTGTAATATCAACATTATCTTCAGCATAAATTCTAATCATGGAATGTTATAGATATCATAGCCCCATAATAGCTGCTGTGAAAACAATTAACTCTATCCCAGCCCAAACCAGCCCAGTGGCATTTACATGTCAAGTTAATGAAGAAGAAACAATTTGAAACCAATGAACATGGTTCAATGAAGTATTAAATACAACAGCCCATGATCTTGCTCTATAGCAGTTTAAACCAGTTTTTTTTAATCAGAAAAAGTTTTTAACCAGGAAAGGAGATGTTCCTTGCTTTAAAAGAACAAATGACAAACTAGAATCAAAAAACAGCATCCTGCAGCTCCTTAATAAGGATTGTATTTACTTTACATCTATACATAGTTGTTTAAGGCTAAGATACATGACAGGGATGATTTGCTTAATTTAAAAACATATTTGCTATTAAAAATATTGAAAGTTATTACAATAAAAGTAAGTTCTAGCAAGATGAAGTACAGATATGCATACTTGGGACAACAAAAAATCTTGTATCTGACATACAGTGCTATCACGAAAACAGAGAAAGAAGTCTCCTGCAACAAGTCCAGTGTAATCTGAGGCATAAGACACAGAGGTTTGTCCTGGAAATTAGTTAACAGTCTGGGAAAACACAGTTATAGAAAAAAAGAAAGAAAAAAAAAAAGAAAGTTTTTTTAGAAAAAAAGTAGAGTTCAGTTGATCTTCATAGGAAGTGAATTTTAATCATTGTGAGTGCTGCTGCTAAGTTCACTACTGACCTCACGATAAGCGATGCGTATGATGGACTACTGCAGTACCTTAAAAGTAATGATATAAAGGAGTTCTCCAAGAACTTTCAGAGAGTTAAAACCTTTCATTAGCTATCTGACGATACCCACAGAGTAGCTATTGGATTACCTGAAGTAACTTACCTTACCTTGTTTTAATTTCCTCACTTGTTGCCAGAATATATACTTTATATTACTATAGCTGTGAGACATAATATTTAATTCAAATTTGTATTAGAAATTCTTGGCTTCTAAGTAGATTATAGCCTGTCCATTTAAAGTAAGTTTTAGCACAAGTTTTTATTTAAAAATCTGAGTTGAAGATACCTGAGCATTTATTCTTTGACGCAGAAAAGATTATTTGTTCCATGCATTGGAAAAAAATGGAATTTTAATGGATTTCAAAACACAATTGATACTAAGAGCAATACTTGATCTTTTTTGGTACACATTTTTCTATTAAGTGGGAAAGAGAAAAAAAATTAATCTGTAAGTAAGCACCTGAAGTTCTGACCTTTAAATTCAGTCTATATGTGTTGTGGTTTATAAAATGGTTTGTTCCTTTTCTCCCCTGATGTTAATTCTATTTAGTTTTCCCCAGGCTGTCAATCAGTTATCTCCTCCCTGTTCTCCAGATCCTTCCCTATCAATCCTTGCATCCCCTCCCTCTGGATCCTGTCTGTCACTCGGCAACCCTTCCTCCCCTTCTGGATAATTCCACAGGGAGCGTCGAGTGATAGGCAGAGGTCTGGAGGGTCCCTCCCTTCCCTATTCCTACTGGTTTCTAGTTATGTCAATCATTGTTGGGGCTCTCCACCCCTTTGCTGTCATTGGAGAAGTTGATGTTAACACCCATTGTAACACCCCCGTATATAAGATGTATGCACTGCCTTTCAGGCGCTCTCAGCAGCAGGCTCTCTCAGTGACAAGGCTCTCTCTCTCTGAGGGGGTCTAATAAACTGAACTTTGCCCCTGCAGAGAGTCTCTCCCTCTTTCTTTGCCATCGCCGCTCTGCCTCTGAAGGTCCTCTCAAGGGAACAAGAACCCTCGAGGAGCAGACCGAAACCCCGTGGCCCGTGACAGCCCAGGGTGGAGTGCTGCCCAATTAACTGGCGCTGTTCCTCACGAGCTAGCTGGGGACAGTGTCCGTTGGGATACTGAGGAGGAACAACGGCATATATGCTAATCCCTCCTAGTTAGGAATCAGTTCCCCACATCATCAATACAGAACACTAAGAATAATCCTGCTTTGAGATTCAAAGAAGAAACTTCGCAAACATGAAAGTTTTAGAACTAATTTTTGTTAAAAAACATTTGAAAACTCTGTATTTTAAAGAGTTTCAGCCTTCAGTTTTCAGCCAGAGAGTTTATCTTTCATACTCCTATACAGTCACTTTCTTCTGTGCTATCAATAAAAACTAACACTGACCTTCATCCTAGAAGGTTAAACTTCTAGCTTGTGTTTGAAACACTAGAGTGCCTTTTCTCAGAAGAAATGCTACATATACGTGCCACCAGCAATGAGAAAGAATACACTATTGCTCCAACCCTTCATCAGTCAGAGGATCTTGGCAAACAGCAAGTGTTTATATACGGTGTCTGCATGAAAAACTGTTTTCAAGGGTAACCTTGCCAAGGGCTATGTTCCATCTTGGCAAAAGGAAACAAACTTTACTTTTCTACCAATCAGTTCACTCTGCATGAGAAACAGGTGTTATGATAGGAATGGGACTTGGAGCAGAAACAGAATACAGCTCTATAAAAGTAAGTTTGGTTTGGAAAAAATCAGAGATAATAAGCCTGCAGGTCTTACATGTTTTTGCAAAATGCAAATAATGAAAACTGGTTAAGGGATTAAATGCTCTTTTTCAAAAATGACCATAGAGATTATAGTCATAATTAAAATCATGTAAATAATATTCTGAAAGAACTCTTCCTTTTTAGCCCATAGGTTTTGAAAAGCCTAATGGTAAAAGATTTAGTCTCAGAAGAGCTACTCTAATTTAAAAAAAAAAATTAGTATAATTAATAAGTTTGACTAGGCTTGCAATCTCACCACTTGCTATGACTTTTTTTTAAGAGAGAAGTAAGATTATATTTTTAAGTATCATTATAGTGAGCATATACAACGAGTTATACCTTTACATGTCCCTTTATATATATTCAATCAGCTTAATATGTACTGGTATTAAAACTTTCTTGACTTCTGGTCACTCCTTACTACTCCTTAAAACATGGGATGTGATGGTATTTCTTCTGCTCACTTTGTAAGCCTTCTGTCATTCATCTGTAGTGATATATGATCAAAATACACAAAACAGACAGACTTAGTAAAAATAATTGTAAAAAATATATCTATACAGCACATGGATTGTCTCTATATTCTACAATTTTTCTACAGGAATACAGTGATGAAATACTGCTCTCCCTACTCTACCTGTTTTTCAAAACTTCAAATTATTCTGGAAAGGAAGAGATAGCTCTTCTGTATCCCATATTGAGGCTCAGCTAAGATATGCTATCTTTTTCATGAAAACAAGATGGGACTCTCTTGCTTTATCTTGAAATTGAAGATGCTTTTAGGAGTCCTTAACTGTATTTCCTCTATGCATAAAGATGGATGATTTAATCTTTTTGCAGAAAATACAATAAAGCAGAGGTTAAGAGCATATTTAATGATCTGAAATAAATTGCAGTGACATTTGAAGAAAATGTTTCTTAAGAAAGCCTAAAAATTTAAATTATGTTAAAATCTATGTCTGAGTTCTTGAAGTGTATTGACAAACTGAGTCTTTTAAAAATTGATTTTTTTTTTCCCTCCCAGAAGAGTAATTGTTACCTTGCAGCATTTCACAGGGATAAGAATGGTAACACACAGTTCCAAACTCACACAGCAATACAGGCTTGGGCCCAGTGTCTGGAAAGCTGACTGGTCAAAAAGGCCTGGGGATGCTGGTCAGCAGCAGCTGAACATGAGCCAGCTGTGCCCAGGTGGCCAAGAAGCACAAGGGCATCCTGTGGCCAGCAGGAGCAGAGCAGTGACTGTGCCCCTGTCCAGGCACTCGTGAGGCCACATCTTGCATCCTGTGTCCAGTTCTGGGCCCCTCAATTCAGGAAGGACATTGAGGGTCTGGAGCGTGTCCAGAGAAGGGAACAGAGCTGGGGAAAGGTCTGGAGCACAAGTCTGATATGGAGCAGCTGAGGGAGCTGGGGGTGATCAGCCTGGAGAAAAGGAGGCTCAGGGGGGACCTTATCATCTCTACAACTCGCTGACAGGAGGGTGCAGGCAGGTAGGGGTTGGGTTTTGCTCCCAGATAGGATGAGAGCAGTGACAGGATGAGTATCAAGTGACAGAACAAGAGGAAACGGCCCCAAGTTGCATCAGGTAAGGTTCAGATTGGGTATTAGGGAAAAATTCTTTATGGGAAATGTTGGCCAGGCATTGTGACAGGCTGCACAGGGAAGTGGTGGAGTCACCATTCACAACGGTATTCAAAAGACATATAGATGTGGCACTTGTGGACATGGTTTAGTGAAGGATTGATTTCACAGTTGGATTCAATGATCTCGAAGGTCTTTTCCCAGCTAAATGATCCTGTGATTCTAATAATATTTAAATATGTACATCAAAAGAAAAACTAAGTATAGGCTGCTAACAACCACCTTTAACTACAATTACAACCATGAACAGCTGAACTTTTCCGCTTGTCTCTTCACAGTTATTTTTGACTTACACTTTAAAGAAATATCTACATAATTCAAGTGCAAAAGGCTTGTGTTGTTTCTCAGAACTGCTGCTCTGTTCTATAACAAAGTAAAAAAGCAGGCCAGGTGTTCTTTTGACACAGTAAAAAAGATGCAAATACAGAAGATGCATACGCTAATATTAGGTGGCAAAAAGTATTTCCATTTAAACAGAAAATGCATCTTGCAATTCAGCTAAAAGCCACGATTTGCACTGCTATATACTCTAAAATAAATGCCAGTACGTGCTACCCCCCCTTAATAAACCAAGCAAAAATCAAAAAATTTTTAACTTCTTGCAGGATTATTTCCACAGCTTT
This sequence comes from Nicator chloris, assembly GCA_013400495.1. NCBI lineage: Eukaryota > Metazoa > Chordata > Aves > Passeriformes > Pycnonotidae > Nicator > Nicator chloris. Next base: position 20,802 of record WAAE01006316.1, on the reverse strand, counting down.
TTACAAGAGCTGTACCCTTCCTGCATATTCATTAGTACGAGACTATACAGATAGACCTGTAACCCAAAAGGACAAACATATTGTAATAATGTTCAACAAGCTTTCAAATCCTAAATTCTGAGGATGTCTCAATTTTGAACATCACAGGGCATAGAGAAATCACACTGAAGAAGACCAGGTAACATGGAAAAAGCAATCCATCCTCTTATATTTTGTTTTATTTTAGATATAATTGAAATGCTCTATGAGCTAACCCAGCTGAATTGTTTGCTGTAATTTAAATAAACATGAAATCAGAATCACTGGGCAACACACAATACTCCTAAAAATAGCATTTCCATTTCCATTTATGTTCAATAACAAGGAACAGATTATTAGATAAAGTGGAATGCACAAAAGACTCAGTATGCTAGCATTACTTTTGAACAAGCATAGAGGTAGCCCATTTACCAGAAATGGTGAGTAAAATAAAAGAAATACTTCATGGTTTTGTAAGCAATTTACGGTATTGTGCTGGTAATCTGTAACTATTCACTAGGAGATATATAGCCTGCATAAACAAATTAAAAGTACCTCTAGAAATATTTAAGCAAAAAATTAATTATATACTCATTGGTGGTAGTTTGAATCTTCTACAAAGTCTGAGAAATTAAAAACTTGGTAGATGGTTAGCAAAAATATGAGTAAAATGCAAAGGTATCAGTAATACTTCAAAAGTGATTTTATGAAAAGAAAAATTTCACATAAAGGATTCTTCTTCATTCCTAGCTGAAGATGTCAGGCCCACATTTTTCCATCACACACGTGTATTGCTACCGCTGAGACTACTTTTTTTTTTATTACAGTACAACCGTCTTTTTTGAACTCCACAATACCTTAAGCTATGAGTTTAAACTCCGCAAATGCTATTTATAAATCTATTATTCCAAAACACTGTAAAAAAAAATCCACTCACTTTTAGAGAAACAAGCTTTGCTTTCAAAATAAAAAGAAACCCACTACAGAATTGTTTACAGTAATTTTTTTGTTCACAAGTAAATAACATAATATTTAAAGCCCATAAAAACGTCACTTTGTGTGACCAAGAATAATATTGTCAGTTTGAATTCCCCTCTCCCCCAGTAATATTCACTGCACTGATCCAACACTACTCATTTTACTTGACTGCAATAAATAAATTTGTCAGAACAATTTTTGTTAGATTACAATTTCTTAACAGTTCTTTATCTTCACAGAACTTTAATCACAGTTCCTCCTATTATTACTTCATCTATTATAAAACATGGGCACCATAACTGAGTCATAAGCTTATTCATTGAAACGACAAGAAATTCATGGCAAGAATTCAGAAAATTTGAGATATGAAAGGTGGACTTTAGAAAGCAGTTGTGAGATGCGAAATTCTCTAAACATGACCAGTGTTTTTCAGTATGTAAATAACCCCTACAAACACAAATTCTTAATTTGTCTGGATAATCATTCATCTGTAAGAATTTACATAGCAAGAATTGGAAGGCAATTATAGTTTTGCTCAAAGCAACAACATCCAGCAACATTTCCTATGCAACTGAAAAATACTTGAGGCATGCAAAAATACAAATGTGTCTGTATGACTTCTGTACCTCAGCCACTTACTCAGTAATGCTCTGAAGAGTACAAATCATGTACATTTTGTAAATGTGTATTTATTTCATGATGAAGTATTACTATTTTTTGTAAGATTCGTCCCTAAACATTCGAATTCCTCCCCTCCATGACGTAAGCCCAGAGTTCAACAGTTATGCATAGTAAAGATTTATGTTTCTTTAGGTAAATGCAGTATCTTTTCTATGATCTAGGCAGGTCTGCAGAAAGACTGACACTTTCCACAAAGTGTCTATGACTGCAGAACCACTGAACAATAGTGAGTCATGTTTGAAATGCCCAGTCAAAGGACAATCTTCATTACCTGACTGTTTTTCTCAATTATCACTTACACTGTTAAGTTACTAAGTTCAGGGGATAACAGAAGCAGTGCAGAAAATATTCAAGAAGAATTCTAGAAATGAAAGGCAGATCAGTTCTCACAACCTTACATTATCACTTCTCTTTCATATGCTTCTGCACTCACACAGCAGAATTTTGTTAGGCAGGTTCTTCAAATGTATTCTGAGGTCTGCAAATTCAGAGCTGTTCAGCATACAAATGTACTGCAGATTACTTTTTTAAATTGCAAATTTTATTTTTACTACAGAATTCAAACCACTATAATACAAAATCCATAAATTTCTGTATTAGTCTAGTTGTAAATGTAGACAATATAGTTAAATGTAGTATTGTTCCTAGTTAATTCTTCTGACTTACAAAGTGACTTTTGAACTACATAAAGTTAATCTTCTCTTGAACTGCAGATGCATCTAGCAGCAAGTGGAGAAATAATTACTGAATTTGAAAATAAATTAACTTTTAACTTGCCCTACAGTACAGAAAGGGTCGTAGAAAATGAAAGCCCATATATTATCTGGACAAATTGAAAGGTAACAGAAAGTACATAAACATTAGAAAGTACACAGTTTTGTGTGATCTAAAGAAGATTGCCAGTTTCCTTATTTTTTTCTTTCAGAAACATATTCTTGGCATCTGAAAGGGATATAGGTTAATACCCACACTGACAACTTCTCAGCTCAGCCTCAAAGTGCACACCAGATTATTTCTAGGTTACCTCCTGGAGAAATGCGATAATAAAGATCCCACACAGTGCCCTGAACAGCAATGTGAGTAACCTGTAAGTTTGGAAATTACATTTATCAGATAGAAACTAGAAATGGACCTAAGAAGTGCCACTGGTAAAATTAATTTAATCCGCTTACAGCTCAATTAAAAATGCGACCATATCCTACCAATTATCAGGAATGTCCAAACATTCAGTTTTCCACTAAAACTCTTCATTTTACTCTAAAACTAAAAATTACTTTTACAGCATCAAGCAAATATAATTCAAGTGAGGTCTGAAGTTGTCCTTAGTAAAATCAGTTCATCAGATGATTAGAACATTCAGATTTGATTGTGCTCAAGTGTTAGACTTGAAAAACGAGACGAGAACTAAGGCAAATTTAAGGAAGCTTATAAGTTTCTACAAGTTTGGGATATCTAAATCTGTCAATCTGAAACCTCCATAATCTATCTCCATTCAAAGCCACAGATCTTCTGCATTCCGTTTCTGGAAAAGCCTCTGAAATGTAACTACAGGTATCCTGTCCTACGGGTTGGATTCTGGACATTCTCTAAATCAGAAATGGGAAAGAGTATTCAATGCTTAAAACACCAGATCAGATATGTACTATTTATGTACTATTTTATAATATTTCATGTATAGGATCTGCCGATGACAACATCTCAACTGAATTCTTAATTTCTTCTACTCCCTTGAAAAAAGGCGTGACAGTAAGACAAAGATGAAGGAATTCCACAATTATTCAATGTTATGACTGAAAAAGCAGATTGTATACTTCAGCTTTTAGAAAGAAAAGTTTCACTAAATTTACATCACTTATGTGTTAATTTATGTTTAAATTTGGGCTATATGCTAATGCACTATGAAAGAAAAAATACATGCTTAATTAATCCACGGTTTAAAACAAGCACTAAGTTGCACAGAACTTGGAAAATACTAATTTCATAAACAAAATTCATTCCTTAGAGGATAAGGATAAGCACATACACATAGATAAAAGCAGAAATTGATATATGATATTATGAGCTTAACTTTTAATTATTCAGCTTTTAGCTAATTAATAATGCTTCCGTTTTTATATTTAACCAATTTTTGTATTTGATCCAATTATAGAAAAAGAAATCAGAACTCAGAGTAAAAAAAAAAAACACTGGAAGTTGCTATGCACTTATTCTTCATTACGACTTAGCTTAATCCTGCAGGTTTTTAGGATATTTGTTGAGAAAAGGGCAGAGAGATTATTGTTCAGTAGTGGAAGATGCCAAAAAAGTCTCCAAATCCATTATTTACAAGTAAGCAACATGTTAGTTTGCATTACTCAGTACTTGTAGTGAATAAACAAGCCCACACGAACCATCAAACTGGTATAACTGAATCTCATACATCGATCGGAAAATGGAAAAGAGAACAGAACTTGGCAGATCTTATTTCGTATTTGAGTACATGTCATATGACTACTGTTAGGTTTCCTGGATGCATCTTCATGTCCTGTGGGGAACAAGTGGCATTTAATTAATTTGCTGGCAAAATAAATAATAAAATAAATGTTTATATAACTGACCTGATCTGTACCTTATTGTTTGATTTACAGCCTATTGCCTTCTCCCCTAAGATTAGCCTCTGAATCTGAAAATGAAGTTCAAAGTATTTTTTTACATTCCTTCTCGCATCACAGTCCCTGATCTGCATTCAGTGTTCTGTTAGGCACAGAGAAGCTATGGGCTTGTGATTACAAGGCAGCTTACTGTTGCCTCAATAGCATTATCACAGTCTACTCCCTTCTGTCCTCACTCCCAAAAATCACATGTACAAGTAACACAGGCAGAAAAGGCACAAAGAAGCTGATACTGATAGAAGAAAAATCACAGACAGAGTTTTTTTGCATTTTAAAATGAAACACAACTTCTATGATTAAAAAAGGCAGAATCAAGACTCAAGTAACAGGTTTATACAAATGATAGTGGCTCAATTCTTCAAAAGGTGCTGCCAACTAGAGAGTCAAAATTGGGAGAAAACACAGAAATTGAACATGTCAAAGATTGATATGATTTTTCTCTTGAGAATGAAAATAAAAAATTGAAACTTTGGCTAACAGTTAAATAATTCTAAAATTATTCTAATCCAATTGTTTACTAGAACAGAGCTTCCTCTCATAGTGCATACAAAGTCAGGTGACAATTTACACATTAGCATTATGTTTCCAGCTTTGACAACCAAAGCAATCTCAAACAATCACTAATCTGAATTTTATGCATTTTCAACAGTACCATCTGAGCAGTAAACACTTCTTGAAATACAGTAACATTTTTTACACAGTGACTTGTTTTGCACTAGAAAGAACTGAAGAATTTAGACATATAAACAAGTATGTGCAAACAGTGGTTTTCAGAAGAAAAAAGCCCAAAAAGCTTAAGGGACTAAAACATAATTAAAGAATAGATTAGTTTTCAACTGGCTAAAGTGAAAAATAGAAGTCATGATGTCCTTAGTTATTGATTTAATCTTACAGGATTTAAAAAATAATTTCAATTACTTGTCTTAGGCAATTAACACACATCAATGAAAATAAAAACATGAAAATTTAAGCTAATGTAGTAGTATTATAATGCCTTTCACAACAAATTATAGCACTAAGTTAGAACAAAATCACCTTATTATTCAATTTCTTTCTCAGAATATTGTATCACCTGAACTACATCTAAAATGCATATATTTGAGCATTAAAAATTCTAAAGTCTTTACTTGTTCATAGATTTGACTAAAAAGTATTCAAAAGTTTGCTTGAATCTATGCTAACATGTTGGACTTACTCTTAAAAAAGACATTGTTCCAAACCTCTATTTCAAAATTCTTTTTAAAGACAAGAACTGTTCATTGAAATACCTGCAAATACTTTAAAACTTCACAGGTATAAGTTTCAATTCAGACTTCATTATATATTTTTAAAATACATCACATATTTCCCAATATACAGCCTTTGCAAAGATATACTGAGCTTACCTAAGAAAACATATGTATTCTTACTATATGAAGAATCAAAATACCCTAAAACCCCCATATTTTATTGTAGCGATACAAAACCAATGACCCTAATCTGAGCCAGTGTTATACAAATATTTAAGATGTATTGTTATTATAGAGTATCTTACTTAAATCACTCGTGCCTATTAGCTAATGTTTCAATCAAAGGTATATTTTGCTTTTTCATGAAGAATCTGCATTCAATAGTAAATACAACAACTTCCATAAACTAATGCCAAACGTGAAGGCCAGTTAATTGATTTTCTGATCATTTCCACTGTAGCAAATACTAAATGATAAATCAAACAGAAGAGTCAGCACTACATGACATAATTACAAATCTATTAATTTTTGCCTATCGCACCTCTTAGAAACTGTACAATTGTCTATCCATTTATTGTGTCCTTTAAATACTTTGTGGCATTTCAACTTTTAAAATCTGCTTACTTTAAAGGTACTTTTCACTTATTAGTGAAAAACAAGTGAGTTATTTCATTGCATTAAGTTCCATATAATTTATTTGATTTTAAAATTATCAAAAAATAAGTATGAAAATAATTATGAAAATTAAACATTAATCATCACTTCTCATAACTGAATTTCACTGTTCTTGAAGACACATATCACTAAATGTTTGACTGATGAAAATTAGGCAAGAAAATAATTTTATGGCTGTAAAATGAAATAAAGTTGTGTCCTGAGTTAGGGCTGTTAGATTTAAAACTCCACAATTTTTAACATATGGTTAAGTATGATGGAAATATTTTTAAATTATTCTTGTATCTACACTGGTTTTGTAAAAGAGAAGAAATTTTAAAAAGCAATAATAAAGAATGGCCAGTACACAACTGTAACAGAACTACAAAATACAAGGCTGGATCTGCTGTGATCTTGACTGAGTTCACTAAGTCTGAAAGCACTGGTAAGTTGCTGAACACTACTCATACAGGCACAGACATTCACAAGGAAAAAAAAAGGTTGTAGAAAGAGTACAAGGAGCTTAAAAATAGGTCAGGAGATACTAGCTAGGAAATGGCTGAAATTCCAAAAAAATTAATCAAGAAATATAGACATTAATTGAAAAAGCAAGGGTCAAATACTTAAGAAACTAAAAGTAGGAACAACCAAGCATTGTGAATTTGCAAAAAAATGGCCCTACATTCATCTACAGTTTGTTAGGGGGTGAAATCAGGCAAGCAGAATGTTTAAGTTCATCCTTTTTCAACAAAATACTGAATTAAGTACTTGACTTTAAGTTACTGCATTTACGTTGAGGCTTGCTTGTTTTGTTGATCAGGAAATATTTTACTGAACTGAGTTCAAATCCCTTAAATATTACATGGCAGTGCATTACAGGAGACCAGAGAATCTCATTACTGGAACTTTGAAAATTGGTCATAAATACGCAAGTACGCTTATTGCTTTTTACATCTGATTTCCAGTATGGGGTAAAAAAACAAACTTAAGAACTCATGTCTAGCACAGAAAATGGAGGCAAACTATAACTCCTGTAAATTAAAAATCCATAATCAACTTCATCATTAAACTTAGCAGAAAATGTAGAGGACAACAAATTATATTTTCCACTTACTTTTCAGTACTAGTTCAGTACTGGAAAATTCAGTACTTTAACTCCACTTAACTTCTAGAATACTAAAGCTGTCATTGTAAACCACACCTACTCATCCATTACGCTTTACATCTGCAAAGCACTCTCGATAAAGTATTAGCTACATAAAATATTAATTTAGTGCATTCTATTATGCTATACTTTAATTCTTTCACCTAGTTCTATTCATTCTATTAGTTTTGAACCACCTAACTCCTTAGCTGATACAGGGTGCTTTGTCTGAACTCTGATTTTAAAGCAAATACATATGACACCTAGAACTCTAAACTTTAAGTAGTCTCAAGTAAAATATTATTCACTGCTCTAAAATGTGGGGACATTCAAAGAAGTAGAGGCAAAAGTCCTGATGAATAATTTAATTATATGGTACAATGTGGTCTGACTTGACAAAAGGTGTTTACTTATTCTCTCCTCCTATAAAAAAAGAGCCTCTGTTTCTGGTTTTGTATGTGAAAGTTTATTATTTTGTTTCTTCTTCATTAATACCAAAGTTCCTTATCTATATAATTTCAGCTCAATGTGAGAAAAGTACTTATAGGAATAGGACAAGTGCACAGATCCAAGTCTTCCTATTTGTGTAACAGTATGAGGTTTGCATCTAATATTGTGGGTTCTGTGGGTACCCACTAAGTCCTTTCTACCTTGTATTATTTTCTTTCAGTTGTCCTAGACTTTATAAATGCACTTGTAATGGACTGACATTCTATTCTGGACACTTTAATCCTGCCAGGGTGTCATATCCTCTTTGTAATGGGACATACATGTGACAACATGTAGATAAAGGAAAAACACAAAAAACCCAGTACTATAGACTCTATTCTCCGCACTTCACAGCACAGGGCTCAGCAAAACTTATCTTAGAACTCTTTAGGATTTCTTTGCCCTTGAAAGAAGCATTTGAAAACAGAGTATCACTCTGATGTACCTAGAAGATACTGAACTTATTTGCTCAGAAGTTCCTATGCAACTCAGCTACTACATTATTACATAAGGAATCACAGACTTTGTCTATGCACACACAAATCCACTTACAGTCTTGCACACATGCATGCAAATCATTCCAGTGTCTAAGAAAATTTTCTTAGAATGGACAAATTATTCTGGTCATTAAAAACTATGGGTTTTTTTTCTCTTTTCACACTCTGCCAAACATTTACATGCTTCCTGACAATGAAGTAAAGGAATTACTTTTGTTACAAAGCCTAAACGCTTTAATAAGAAGAGGCATCATTTGCTCCCTACATGCATTTGCTATATATTATTTCCCTTAAGTAGATCATTTACTGAAAACAATTGTGAGGCAAGGTAAGAGTCTACAGTTTGTTAGCAGAACTGTAAGATCTTTATGTGTTAAACATCAATGCACTCAGTGGGCAAGGAATTACTGCATGGTGTCTCTTGTCCCAAAATACCTCTAGAATTATGTAAGTAAAATAGCACACATAAATCTAGATTGTGTTAAACAACAGAAAGTGTCTTTTCTGTCCTAAAAAATTATTCTAAAACAACATCTTGGCTAAATAACTGGCTTGGTAATCTCTATCATTCTCAAAGGAAAGTATCTTTCCTAGTCTCATCTATTCCACATAAGTGTGGCACACTAATGAATATAAAATTCTAAATCTTTCTGCATGTATCAATTATGCTCTACATAACACCCTGAACAGTATTTAAAAGAAAAAGAAATTAGAACAATATTCCACTTGCTGACAACAGAAAATCTAGCCAATACAGCTTTAGAAAGATCCACATTTTTCAAAACTATAAATAGTTTTCTCACAGATGTAGCTCATTCAAGAAAGTGTTCCAGCTACAGAGGTCTATTATATTGGTTGATATCTTGGGGGAGGAAAAAACCAAACAATAAAACAAAAAAGCCCAAACCCTCTTATTCATTGAACTGTTTGTATGGAATGGAGAAATACATAACAATAAAAGAATAACTAGCCAAAACCATCCAAGCTAAATTCCCACATGTGTCTCTAGAGAAAATTAATCCCTGTGAAGGTGTTAAAAAAAACCTTAAAGGACTTCTCACTACATAAATAAGAGTGAAGCTCTCAAAAATAAGACAGTATTACCCTTCATGCTCACTTTCTGTAAAATGGTTACATAATCCTGAAAGTTGTTGACCTGGGAGGCTGAAGATTTTGTCCATCTATGGAGAAAAACAGAGAAGTCTTCGAGGGAAGAATTATAGTTTTCTGATACCATTGTACATTTCAAAAAAGCTCCCACAACTACTTACTATGATCTATAAAAATAACTGGAGATACCTGAAAACATAAAATAAGAGTCCCACACTAAACAAAGATGTTTCACATACACAGATGTTTACATAAAATTTCAGTCAATCTATCTCTGGAAATTCAACACTTCATGCAGCAGACAAAGGTACTGGCTCCCAGTATTCTTCCTGAAAGTGGAATATTCTCTCCTCTTGTAGAGAAAGGGAATAAAGTATGCTTGATTAAATATTCTGATAAGTGCTTAATGTTCTTTATGGAGCAGAGGAAAAACAGCAATCCTGTGTAAATCTTTTCTATATGAGAGATAGGAATAAGAGCTCCTGGCAAAACTCAGACACAAGAAGAAAACATATGGAAAGTGGAGACAGGAACAGGTAATGTGGGAAGAATACAGAATCATTGTTCAATCATATTGGGATGAGGTTAGGAAGGTCAAAGCCAAAAGGGAGTTTAGTCCAGTTGAGGATGTCAAAGACAACGGAAAGGATTTCTCCAAGTACACAGAGAAAAAAAGAAAGGGTAGAAAAGATCAGGGCCTTCTGGTGAATGAAGCAGGGGACACAGAACATGAAAGAGGCTTAGGTACTGAATCCTGCCTTCTCCTCAGTTTCCATGAGCAGACCTTGACAAATTCCAGCTCTCAGAGACCAGGGGAAAAGTCCAGAGAAAAGAAGATGTACCTGTGGTGGAAGCTACTTAAGAGTACTAAAACAAACTAAACACAAATATAGGGGTGTCAACAGGATGCACTTCAGTGCTCAGGGAGCTGGCAAACGGCACTGAAAAGCCACTCTCAGTAACTTCTGAACGATCACAGCAACTGTGAGAAGTGCCTGAGAACTAAAGAAAAGAAAATGCCACTATCTTACAGAAGGGCAGGAAAGGTGATCAAGGGAACTGCAGGCTAGTCAGCCTCACGTTGATTCATGAGAAGGCAATGCATCAGCTAATTCTGGAAACCATCCACCAGGCATAGGAAGGACAAGAGGATAATCAAGAATAGTTAGCACAGATTCATCAGGGTCAAGTCATGCTTGACCAACTTTATCACTGTCTATGATGAAATGACAGGCTTGGTAAATGAGGAAAAGCAGCAGATACTGTCTATCCTTGGCTTCTCTAAGGCTTTCAACACTGCTTTCTGTAAGATCCTCATAGAGAGGCTGGGGAAGCACAGGCTGGATGAATAGACAGTGAAATGGACTGAAAAGTGGCAGAAACACCATGTCCAGGGCGTGATGGTAATTGGCATAAAGTCTACTGGCTGTGTACTCCATGGGCCAATACTGGGTCCTGTTTTACATCTTCACTAATGCTGTAGATGATGGCATTTCAGAGAGAAGAGATCAGCACCTCCCTCTCCACTTCTCCTCCCCAGGAAGCAGCAGAGAGCAGTGAGGTCACCCTTCAGCCTCCTTTTCTCCAAACTGGACAAACCCAGTCTCCCCAGCTGCCCCTCACAGGACAGCCCTTCCACCAGCTCCACGGCCTTCCTCTGGGTGCATCCCAGTGCCTTCATATTCTCCTTACATTGTGTAGCCCAGAACGGCTCTCAGTGCTCCAGGTGAGGCCTCACCGAGTACAGTGGGATAATCCCCTCTGTTGAGTGGCTGAAGAAAATTAAGAGGCAGATGGGTCTCAATTTCCTTCAGCTACCATTCTAAGTTTATCCAAAAAACTGCTTTTCTCATTTGCTGCTTTTCACAGTATCAGACACAGAAAGAAGACACAATGAGAAATTATATATTGGAAACTGCAGTTATAAACAAACACGTTCCTTTTCTGCTTTGCATGCACTATTTCACTACAGATGATCAAGTAATAACAGAATCAAACTCAGATTATGGAGTGAAGAGCAACAAGGGAATTGTTTTGCCAAACACGGCATCTCTTTAAAACGCTTCTGTGCTGAAAATGTATTTAAAGCATGCATGGAATTCCAGTTGATCATTCTGCAATGTCCCAATTAGAGGACTTCCAAAGAGTCCTTTAAATTTATATAGGCTTCAGTGAAGCCAGCAGGACTTAATCTTTTGCAGTACATTGAAATAGTAAAAAAACAGAAATAAATATGCCATAGCAAAAACTGCTGTTTCTCGAAATAATTTTTTTGTGGTAACATGTAGCAGAAAATTCCCAGGAAAGTTTGCTATATACAGCTCAAAAATGCTGCACATTGCAGTCAAACTAGCTTTGTCACTGCTTTATTATAAAACCAGAAGCACTGGAAAATAAATGGAGAATTGAAAGGGTTAACACCCCACTGATTTTAGTTTGTCACCTTATCATAACTTGCTCTGAAGCAAAAAAAAAAAAAAAGAAAAAAAATCTTCTGGTGGGTGACACCTTACTCATAAAATTTCAAATGCAATAAAAGTCTAAAAAACACAGCTGAAAGTCATAAGTTTCATAGCACCATTTTATGACAACGCACAGTTTGTTTTGAGAAGCTGCGGGAACTCCCACTCCTTCTTCTGGGACTGTGCTGTCTTCAGACAGCCGGACAAAGAGGTTTTTTTTCCTTTTAATTGGTTTTTAGCTAGCTGAAGCAGAGAAGGTCCCTGGACAGATTCTTTGCCTTTTCCTTGGGACTGTTTAAATCTGTCCTGGACTGAAAAGCCCAGAGAGGCACTGGGAGCTCGCACCTGCGGCCCACCCGGGCCTGACCCGGCCCCCCTGAGAGAGACTGAGAGAGAGCCGAGTTACACCCACGGCAAGGACACTTTCATTCTGGGAATCCCTTTTGGAGCGGCGAGAGGTTTTATTGTTTCATATTATTCAATTGTTGGTGTTTGTGGGCTTTTGTTTGTTAAATAAATAGTTTTCTCCACTTTTTTCTCAGAGGCAGTTTATTCCCGAACACACTGAGGGGGGAGGGGCTGTTTGAGCTTGCTTCCCAGAAGATCCTATTTGGAGGTTTCCTCCCAAATTTGCCCTAAACCAGGACAGGGGCTCAGTTGCGGTACTGACAATATAAATAAGCATTACACAAAGCTTAGGCCATGAGTGATATGGCAAGAACATTACTCACTCAAATTAAATTAGGTACCGTAACTCTTTTAGAAATCCTTTAAGGAAAACTAAGATCCCAAAACTGATATTTCCATACACAGCTTTTCCAAGTGATCAAAGTTACCAGGTAGCCTTCATCAATTTGTTGAGGAGTTTTAAGATAGTGTTAGATCTATGAAATGACCCACAGTTCTCAGAAGCAGTGAAATGTCTGTCATGCTTGTTTAAGTAGCTTGATTAGTGCAAGAGAGTGAAAAAAATCAAGCACCAATGCACATGGATGATCATTTTTTCATGTAAGTTAGTCGAAGTCAAAAACAAATGGACCAACACAGAGTCATAAATATACCCTAATATACCAATCAGTATGGTGCAGATCAATACAAGTTTCATTTGTACTAGCCACTAAAAATCTGTATTTTTAACCATATTTCACAATTCCTTTTTCCAAATGTCTCAGCTCAGGTTTGCTTGAAGAGTTTGGTTGAATTTATAAGGACACTAATGCAACCTAAACAGAAACATGATCATGTCACATACTCACTATGCAACAGACCAAGATAGCTCCACTGGGACAGCTATCAATGGTTAGAAGACCTGCAACATTGAGATACTCAGATGGGTTTTTCCAAAAAGCAAGAAATAGAAAATCTACACTGATACAGGTGTAGTACAGGTAATTGAGTGGAACATTAAAAACAGATTAAGCAAAGAAGTGGAGCTGTACTATTTTTTAATTGCAGAAGTTACAGAATGTGATTTGAAGAAAAGTGCCATTGAGAAGGATAAAGAGAACATCAGACAAGGGAAGAAATCTTAGCATGAAAAATTGCAGTAAGTGTCAAAGTCCAATAAGAAGCTGGAAAAGTATACAAACAAAAACCTGATTTCAGTATGTGAATGTTGATCAAACTAGAGAAGCTTATTTAAATTACTACTCAACAAAATCTCTTCATCTCAAAACACTAACCAGCCATGAAATACCGAAAGAGCAGAAACTTCCAAGGTTAACATAACAGCACAGAACTTTATAGGCCATCTCCATGCACCTAATTTAAAGAACACAAGCAGAAAACACTACTGTGTTGTGAGGCAAGAAAGAAAGGACATATGAGCAGCAGCAGGAGAAGCATAAGAAAAGCCATAATGACATGAGATGTTTAAGATCAATTAAAAATGCAGAAAGGATGACAGGAAAGCTCATAGCATGCAGCTAATGCAAGGGCAACGTGAGTCAAAATCACAGCTTTGTGAAGGTACAGGCACCACACAATTTTCAAAGTGAATGTAAAAATATTTGGTGCAATGCACTACATACTGACAAAGAAATCTCTCTCTCTTGTTTCTAATAAAACTGTGAATATGGAGAGGTACCTCAGGGCATAATTATTTTTTGGGGAGGGGGTGTTTCTGTGTGTGTGTGTGTGTGTGTGTGTGTGTTGTACATATTCCTGGAAAGACATCATTCAGGGTAAACATCACATAAAAATGATGTGATAGCTCTGCAAAACACTTCTAGCTTTGCTTGAGCCATTTATAAGTTGCACTGATGGGTCTGATTTTGACCTCTACCAGTGTTGATCTCCACTGTGTGAGCATCATGTAAACAGTAGAGGAAGAATTTACCAAGACATGTGAATTTCAATTATAAAAAGCATGAAGACAGAGTAAACTACAAAATCTACTTAATCTAGACAAAGTGTTTTAATATTAGAGTAAAATAATTGGGAGAGGGACTAATGCGAGGCAATTATTAGACTCTTATAATGCCTTCTGGAGGCGGCAGATGAATATGTTTAACCTGGTAACATCAGTAAACAACCTGTTTTGTTCCTATCCTTTTTCTCCTTATGCCTGTGCCTCAAGGGATTTACAACCTAATTATGCAGCTGGGCTTACAGGTCTCCTCTGTCTCTGATCTCCTCCTTTCCTATCACCCTCTGTTGGTAATGTACTGATGGCAGGGAAGACACGAGAAAATTCAGCTAAGAGCTGACACGCAGAAAATTCTCTATTTTCAAACACAATTTTGAAAACAGATTTTAGCAAATCCTATCTAATCATAAAGCAAGGAACGCTAAATCATAACTTTTTCCATGGAAATCGTAAAAACAGCAGCAGAGATACAGCCACAGAATAGGATACAATATTAGGTGTAGCAGTGCTACTAGCACCACTCCAACTAGAACACCAGGATACTAGCACTGGACAGAGTCACTTTGTCTGGCTTCCTAGAAAAACCTCAGAACACATTCATTCAGTACTCACTGAAATCATGTATAATTTCTGGTTTGTCACACGGATGCCAAGCCAGGCTGTCACCAGGGCCCAGCTTGCCTCCCTTACTCCTTCAAAAGAGGTCAGAGAAGAACAGATCTAATTAATCTGAGCTCCCCCTGCTGCTGCCTGTCTGCACAAAGCCTGTCTGCTGGGTTGCCTGTAGTTCTGGCACCACTCAGGCCAGAACAGCTGGTCTACAACTGGCAGATCCAGAAAGCAGATCAGACCAGAGCACATGCACTTGGCAGCACTGCCCTATCTTTGTTTATCATTTTAACATCACTGAATAAAAAGCTCAGGTTTCTATGGATACAAGCAGAGTAACTGCTGCCAGTTCCTCTAGGTCTTTACAGGTTTTGGTGGTAGCTATGAGGGACTGAAATGTTGAAACACACAATGAATGTCCACAGGTTTCAGGCCAAATATATCTAATTATGCATCTAGCAGGTGTCCATTTTTTGTGCATAGACTTTTCCCCTGCAAATACTTTTTCCACAGATAAAAAAAAAAGGGGGGGGG
>WAAE01006315.1:0-154217 GCA_013400495.1 Nicator chloris | reverse complement strand
CACTGCAGACAGAGCACTGCAGATACAGCACTGCTGCTCCAGAGTCAGCAGGAGAGCAAAGAGCACTCCAGCACGGCTGGGGGCTCTCAGCAGGGGTCAGGACAGCGTTCAAATCTTCGTTGGCATCCCTTGGAGCCAAAAAAAGTCTGGATTAATGAGACTTACTGGTCACCAAGAGCGTCTCCTGTTTGCACCGACTGCTGTTGCCCTGTCCTGGGGTCACTCTGCTCTGATCCCACCTTTCTGCTCCCAGCTTTCCCCTCCTCCTGGCTGCTCCCACACGGGGCTCTCCTTCCCTGCCACTGCACCCCAAACACCCCCAGATGAACAGCCCAAAGCAATCAGAAGGGTGTTTGATAAACCAGCCCAGCCCTTGCGAGCTGTTGGTAACTCCACACCTTCCAAGAGCTTCTTCTGCCTTTCAGGTGAGGACTCTGAGTCAGACTGAGAGCACTGCTGACCAATTCCATCCCTTTGACAGTTTTATATGAAAAAAACAGGGAATTGGGACATCTCGGCCACCTCAAGATCCACCTGAAGCCAGGCAACCTGAGCCCAACTTAGTGACAACATTTCAGGATTATTAAAGCTGTTTAAGAGTGGAGCTGTTCCCACCAGGAACAGCCACGTTCACCAGGCTGGCAGCAGATTCATGGAGTCAAAGAACCTTGGAGTGCTTGGGGATGGAAGGGACCTTTAAGCTCATCCAGTTCCAGCCCCTGCCATGGGCAGGGACAACTTCCAGTAGGCATGGAAAGGTGGATGATGGACATCAGGATGCAGATCCAGGCCGGAAGGCACCGTGGCACCTTGAAGAGGAGCATTTCCTCTCCCTCTCCAAGGGGAGAGTGATAAAAGTGATATTTTCTCAGGGAGGTGATGCCAGGTACCCTGTGCCCACCCCTGTGCCCACCAGGCACATTCCTGGATCTGGTCTGGCTCCGAGGGCACAGTGGGATCACAACAGGATCCCAGCGGGATCACGATGGGGTCACAACGGGATCACGATGGGATCACAATGGGATCATGATGGGATCATGATGGGGTCACAACGGGATCATGATGGGGTCACAACGGGATCATGATGGGATCACAATGGGGTCACAATGGGATCATGATGGGGTCACAACGGGATCATGATGGGGTCACAATGGGATCATGATGGGGTCACAATGGGGTCACAATGGGATCATGATGGGGTCACAACGGGATCATGATGGGGTCACAATGGGATCACAACAGGATCACAATGGGATCATGATGGGATCATGATGGGGTCACAATGGGATCATGATGGGGTCACAGCGGGATCGTGATGGGGTCACAACGGGATCATGATGGGGTCACAACAGGATCACGATGGGATCACGATGGGGTCACAACGGGATCATGATGGGATCACAACGGGATCATGATGGGATCACAACGGGATCACAATGGGATCACGATGGGGTCACAATGGGATCGTGACGGGGTCACCACGGTGGGCTGCACCAACCCAAACACTGCTTTGTGCTCTCCAAACAAAGGCCCTGTAGCCAATTCCCTGATGCCTCTTTTACAAACGGAGCTGCTTAATTAGCCTGGGATGAGTTATTGCACCATTACTGGGCAGCCCATGAAGCAGCACCGTGCTGTGCCTGGCTCAGCACAGGCTCCCAGCCACGCCAGCACCCTGCAAAGTCACCTCAGTCAAAATCCCCAGGGTCTGATCTTCAGGGGGTTGGCTTTTTACCTTGTTTCTTGCCCTGCCAAGGCTTCCCAGCTACTTGAACAGCAGCTCAAGCCTACTTTGTCATATTTAAAACTTTTCTTGTTCAAAAGTGTAGGACTTTGTGATATGGTTCAGTGGTTCAGGTTGGACTTAAACATTGGAGGTCCTTTCCAACCTTCATGATTCCATGATCTCCTTTAATATCAGTTTGATAACAGCATGAATATTTAACAGGAAATGGCAAACAGATGAGGATACCCCCAGAAGCTGCCCCATGCTGTGCAGTGATGGGCTGTGATGGCTTTTGGTGCAGCACTGGCTACCGAGTCCTTCAAAAGACCCTCATTTTCAACAAAGCTCAAATCTCAGACCCAGGAAAATACACCCAAGGTCCTCCTGAATTATAAGCTGTTCCTTTATCTCTCAAACTCACCAAATCAGGATATTCTGAGATTCCATGACCAGCCGCTCAGGGTAACACGTGATTTTTATTCTTGGAATTAGTGGCAATTCACTGCGAGCTGGATTTGCAGAGCATTGTGGCCAAATATATTCTCTGCTGCATAAAAAGGCACAGAAAAAGAATCCTTATTCCCATTTTAAAGATGGGGAGTCAAAGTATAAAATAATTGTTCAGAATTCCAGAAGGAACCTGGAACAGCCAGGCCACAACTCCAGTGCTGGTTTGTGCAGAGGACTGACCTTTCCAGTGCCCAGGAAATAGGTGGAATATTACATTTGCTGCAGAGAATAAAGATGGGAGGAACTCAGGAGGGAAAAAAGGAAAGAATCTTGCTCTTTGCTTATTTATAGCCCCAGTCTGTGCTGCTGAAGACTGTGCCTGCTTACACCCAGGAGACTGCACAGAACCACGGCCAGATGGGCAAATTCCCTACAAAAGGCTCAGAAGAAACGTGGAAATGGATCTTTTTTCCCAATCAGGAAGCTCAAACTGACAACATTCACTTTGCAGAAAAGTAATTTTGCACCTTGGAGCCCTGCTTTGCAGCAAAGATGGTGAAATTCATGAAATCCCTGGAATGAATGCAAGCCTGGACCTGGCCGGGATGTTAAACCTGAATCTCACCAGGCAGGAGAAAAGGCTGGGGTTCAATTCATGCTCTGAATTTATCACAGTTGTGAACAGGAGGGAACCAGGGAAACAATACATTATGCTGCTTCCGCATTTCAGGCTTCAGGCACCCAAATTTCAGCATTTCCAGCTGGTGTAAGGCTTGGTCCACGGAATCTTCATCCTCCAAGAAATTCATGGCATTTAAATCAGTCGTTAATGCTGCCACCACTTCTCTCTCCCAAAAACAAAGCAGCCCTGACTTTTACAAGGAAGTGAATATATATAATAACATCTGTGGTAGCAGTTATACCCCACAGATGAGCACTGATGTACAATCCCCTCCTGTGTGATCCCATCAGGCCCTGCCTCCCCAGCATCCCAACCGTCCCCTGCACGCAGGAATTCAATTAAGGCACTGAAAGGCAGCTTCTCCAGCACTGTGCCCAGACAGGCACAGCAATTCCTGCCCACAATTAACCAGGCTGAAAAAACAAACTGAAATCTGAGAGCAGCCCTCATTCTCCATTGACTGAAATTCATCCTCTGCTTTCAGACAAAGGCCACTGTCAATCTCCCCGTGCTGGAGCCACTGGGAGGGAACCGAGGGTAGGAAATGCTGGAGCTGCTTTTCAAAGCAGGGGAAGCTTCAAAGTGACAGGAGAGAGGAACAGAAAGGCTGTGGGAAGCAGAGTGATGCGAGGTTACAGAGGCCCTGAGGAAAAACGGGATTATCTCAACAACCTTGAGGACAAACCTCTTCATTGTGACTGGGGACGCCTGGAATTTGTTCCCTTGCTTTTTAAACCCCTGCTCTTCAGCCATTGAAATCCTCTTTACTGTCCTGCTTGTCATGTTGGTCCCTTCTCCAGTCATTCTGACTTCAACACAGGCTTGGGAAACACATTCCTGATTTTAGCAGGACTGTGGACTCCCACTGCCACTGCTGGGACAAACCCTGTCCTGCCCTCTCCTGTTTGAGCTGCCTGCACTTAAAACTCATCAACTCTGATATTAAGAGAAAAGGTAAAGCAGAGACAGGGCTTATTTACTGCTCTTGCTGCTTCACTTATGAGACATCACCAGAGCCAAGGCTGTTCATCAGAATGTCCTTTTACTGCAGTGGCTTTTTTATAATGTGAAATGGTGATCACAATCACGTTTATAATGTGAAATTGTTATTATAATCACATTTATAATGTGACATGTTGGGTTAAGCATTTCACCCAGATCACAAAAGGGATTTTATCTGGTGCTTCCAAGCAGTGTTCAATTCTGGTGAGCCCCTCCTTCCTTTTCTCAGTCTTGCTGATACTGAGTGCCCAGGAGAGCCTGGAAGTGAACTCCTTCCCTGGGTTGGGCTCCAAGAATCCACAGCTTCTGCTACCAGTGACAAATTCCCACTCTAAATTGTTGGAATTCACGGCATCCCAGAGTGGTTTGGGCTGGAAGGGACCTCAAAGCCCATCCACCTGCCACCGTGCCACCCCTGCCATGGCAGGGACACCTGCCCCAGCCCCAGTGTCCAGCCTGGCCTTGGGCACACCCACATCCTTCTCCAGGCTGAACATTCCCAGCTGTCCCAGCCTTTCCTCCCAGCAGAGCTGCTCCATCCCTCTGCTCATCCTGGAGCCTCCTCTGGGCTCCTCCAGCAGCTCCAGGTGCTGCCTGTGCTGGGCCCAGGGCGGGGGCAGCCCTGCAGGTGGGCTCTCACCTGAGCACAGGGACAGAATCCCAATCCCTGTCCTGCTGCAGACAACAAACACAATTCAGTTTGCAACTGAACTCTGAAGCATCCACAGTGTCCCAAGCTCATACTTTAAACATGTACAATCCACTGTCACATGGGATTTTATTCCAGGCGTTTATGGAACTGCCTGGAAATAGAGATCCTGAAATGGCTGTTCCCAGAAAATCCCAGCTCAGACAGCAGCACTGAGGCAGGGTCACTGCCAAGCCCTTGGCAGGCCCCACACCTCAGATATCCCATATTTATGGCATGGATGTATGGATTTGCACAGCCCTCTCTCTCCTGCCATGCTCCACAGGGATTCCTCCTGGCTCCTTCCATGTCCTCAGCACACCAAGCAATAATTCAGTTTTGTCTCTTGGCCACTTTGCAGGGCAAGTTTTCCTTGAAAGAGCTGCACCAGGGACAGAAGTTCAGTCACAGTGGTGTGATGAAACAGCTTTCCTTTCAGAACAGACATCCCAGTATTTTTTCTTGGGCAAAGAAGGGACCACGAGATGTTGAGGGCACCCTTAGAAGACAACGCTGAATGCTGAAGGTGACAAAAGCCTGGGCAAGTCCTCAGAGCTTGTAGAAGAGCCACATTTAGCAGAAATGATACAATAAAACATGCTGCAACACATCCCCTCTCTGTCATCCTGAAAACAGAGCTGAAAAAGGATATTGGACTCAGATGTGATTTCATCCAACACAAAAATCCTTAGGACATGTTGGCTAGAGGGAGACAAGGGCAGTGTGAGGCCAAAGCCCTAACCCAGTTTTTCTTTACCCTTTCTAGGGAACAGATTGTGAGCCCTGTGGGCTCAGGCCTGCTCTGATCTGCTGTGCAGGAGGGGGGAAGAAGAAGGAGAAGGAGAAGGAGAAGGAGAAGGAGAAGGAGGAGGAGGAGGAGGAGAAGAACAAGAAGAAGGAGAAGAAGAACAAGAAGAAGAAGAACAAGAACAAGAATGGGGTGAACGAAGCACTTTTTGTTCCTCCCAACAAAAGCCAGGCCAGGAGAGCAGAGGAGCAGCAGCACAGGCAGAGCTGACTCCTGCACTCATGGGTCATGGGAAGAGCAAACTCAGGCACAGTCACCAATCCCACCAGGAGTGTGTCTGGAATCCCAAGAGTGTCCAAGGCCAGGACAGGCAGTGGAGCACCCCGGGACAGTGGGAGGTGTCCCTGCCCATAGCAGGGCATGGAATGAGATGGGTTTTAAGGTCCCTTCCAACCCAAACGATTTTGGGAGTCTGTGATCACAAACTGCTGAAGCAGCAAACCCAACCCCAGCCCTGCAGCCTCACCTGCAAGGGGAGCCCACAGGGTTTTAAGGTTTTAGGGACTTCGGGCAGCTGGGACTTGAACTGCCAAAACCTGAGCTGGGTCATCTAAACCCCATCCTTGGTCACACCTCCAGCACTCAGCACCCTCCTGCCACTTCAGAGATGATCCCAGAATCTCAGGATCACTGGGGTTGGAAAAGCCCTTCCAGACCATCCAGTCCACCCTGTGCCCCATCCCCACCTTGTCCCCAGCCCAGAGCTCTGAGTGCCACCTCCAGCCCTTCCTTGGGCACCTCCAGGGATGGGCCCTCCAAACCTCCCTGGGCAGCCCCTGCCAAGGCCTGGGCCCCCTTTCCATGGGGAAATTCCTGCTGCTGTCCACCCTGACTCTCCCCTGGCCCAGCCTGAGGCCGTTCCCTCTCCTCCTGTCCCTGTGCCCTGGGAGCAGAGCCCGACCCCCCCGGCTGTCCTCTCCTGGCAGGGAGTTGTGCAGAGCCACCAGGTCCCCCCTGAGCCTCCTTTTCTGTGGGCTGAGCCCCTTTCCCAGCTCCCTCAGCCTCTCCTGGGGCTCCAGCCCCTTCGCAGCTCCCTCAGCCTCTCCCCAGAGTCAGCACTGAATGATGGGAGCTCAGTGGGGTACACAAAGTCAGGTTGGGGGGTTCCACATCTCCAGGCCCTCCTGCAGGGTCCCCCATGAGCCCCAGTGTCCACAGCTGCCCCTGGCCTTGCTGATGGTTTGTACCTCACCAGATTTTTATTCCATGCCTAATCCAAGGATTTACACCAGCCACAAAAGCAGAGCTGGCTGCATCTTCTCCTCTGCAGCAGCTTCCAGCCATCCAAGAGTCCCCAGTTTAGGCCACATCTTTCCCTTGTTCCTCATCACTCTCCCCAAGCTCAGTGGTCCAACAGCATGTGCCTGTTTTCCTGGCAAAAACAAGCCTGGGAGTCAATGGCAGTTCAGATCCATAACAACAAAATGATGGAAAAAATTGGAATAGAAAGAGCCAGAAGCTTTCTCCTTGGCTGCTGCTCGGGAAGGAATAAATTCTCATTGTAGCCAGCTCAGAGCTACAAGTCAATAATTTCCTGTACTGGTTTAAACTCCATAAAGATCATGAGCAGCGTTTGCACGGCACAGACATTTCAGCTCTTCCCGGGGATTCTTTTACACGAGGAAAAATAGAAAACAATTGCTTCAGTGAAAGTCTTCAAGGAAAACTGACTTGGAAGAGCTGGGCAGTAGCAGGCAGTTAATGACACCTTTCGTGTGTGCTGGGCAGGCTGCCCAAAATTCCCTTTCTTTCCCCTGATCAAGCAGGCAGCCATTCAAGTGTCCCCAAAGCCCAGCCACAGGGGTTGGGAAGTGATTAATCCTGCACCAGCTGCCCCCTGCCATCCTTCACGTGTTTTTCCACATAAAATTAGAAAACACTTCATTCCCCCTTCAGTTTGCAGGATATTCACCTGCATTCCCAACACTTATTACCACGTTCATGTCGGAAAAATTCGGCTCCAGAGCTGAGGTGAAATTGGGTTTCATTTCCCAGGCCATGCATTGTATTTTAATGAATTCTGCTCACAGCTATTAGCCCAGTGCCAGGCTGAGACTTGGATGTACACAGGAAACTGCAGGAAAGCCATTTCTGTCATTTCTGGGGTATTTTCACAGGGAAGCATTTTCCCAGGTCCTGAGTTTGTGTGGAATTTGGGGGCAGTGGGAGCTGTCCAGGATGGCTGATTGGTGGCCAAAGCCACCAAAGCTGAAGGAAAAGTGTGGGAAAGGCTCTCCCAGCTCTGCATTTGTGGCTTTTGCAGAGGAAATGAGCACAGAAGCTGGGTGACACCTTCAGTCCACAATGGTAACTCCTCATCCAGCTGGATCCAGACATTCCATATCCATTGAGGGGTTTGGGGGCTGTTACATGGAAAAAGGAAATTTCATTAGACTTGGAACTGCTGGAAACTCTTTGGGAGGGAAGGGCAGGAGGATCCAGCCCCTTCTGCCCTGGTGGTGGGAAGCAGGGAAGGAGCACCATGAATTCCCTGTATCCTGAGCTGTGGAATCATCGGAATCATCCCAAGGCATTCAAACAAGAGTTGAAGATGCCCTAAAATCCCCTCCTCCATTTGCTTTCGAGGCAAGTAATTTATCAGCAGCACAGTTTTCCATCAGCTGTGTGAAACCAGTGAAAACATTCCCACAGGGAGAAAGTTCCAGGTTTTTTTTTTCCAAGGAATTTTGCAGCCAATTCAGGGCAACACACAGAACCTGCACCACAACAGCTCTGCCTCCCTGTGCCTCCCTTCTTCTTAAACAGGAAAACTCCTTCATTTTCTAAACCTGGTTTCCATTTCATAGTCAGGAAAATAATATTCCAAGTGTCCTCTCTCCTCAGCAAAACTGCTTCACATAATTCCTGCAGCATCTGGGTTTATTTCAGGAATTTTCTGTCTGGCAAGTGTCACAGTTGAGATGCAGGAAGGGAACAAAAATGGGGATAAGAATTTGCAGTATGTTTATTCTGACTTCTGGAAAGCTTCAGTGAGGTCCAGATGACCCTTTTGAAAAGGGAATGTGATTTTTGCTGCCAGTGGTTTCCCCCTGAATTCAGCCCAAAGACACAAACACCTGGAAAAACGAAGACCTTTAGAGTCCCCTTTTTTACTGAGCCTTAAATAATTCTGCATTTCTATGCATGGCACAATCTATATTTGAACAAGACAAGTGAGAAAGCACACGAAATCCAGTGATTTGTAACCCAGGACTGAGAAAAACCACTTATTTTATGTGAGGTTTTAGTTTTTTACTGTGTAGGTGGCAGGGGAAGGAAATACAAGTGAATTTATAACATGATTTTCCTTTAAATCCTTCCCAAAGAATCGAGATATAATCAGGGCTGGGCACAGTTTGGATAAGCAGCTTCCCAGCACGGAAATAATGTTTTTTGTGACAATGTTGGCCAGAAGAAAGTGGCTGTTCACCAGGATCTGGAATTCCTTCTAGGAGGATCTGGCCAGAAAACTTCATCCAAAGCTGCAACAGCCTGAAGTTCCACAGCACTTTCACCCCAAACTGCTGGGGTAACACCTCCAGGGCCACAGAGGATTTGCTCACCAGTGATGAGGCTTTCCCTGATTTTCCAGGCTCTGCAGCACCAGACTTCTGGAGCTTTGTCTGGGGAAGAGGATGCTGAATCCCAGCTTCCTTCAGGTTGGAAAAGCTCTCGGAGATCATCGAGTCCAACCATTCCCTTAACACTGCCAAGGCCACCACTGACCCTTGTCCCCAAGTGCCACATCCACAGGGCTGTTAAACCCCTCCAGGATTAGGGACTCCACCCCTGCCCTGGGCAGCTGGACAGGGCTGGACAGCCCTTTCAGTGAGAAATTTCCCCAGAAATCACCCTGACTCTCCCCTGGCCCAGCCTGAGGCCGTTCCCTCTCCTCCTGTCCCTGTTCCCTGGGAGCAGAGCCCGACCCCCCCGGCTGTCCCCTCCTGGCAGGGAGTTGTGCAGAGCCACAAGGTCCCCCCTGAGCCTCCTTTTCTGTGGGCTGAGCCCCTTTCCCAGCTCCCTCAGCTGCTCCTGGGGCTCAGCCCCTTCCCAGCTCTGTTCCCTTCCCTGGACACCCCCAGCCCCTCAGGGTCTGCGTTGTCCTGAGGAGCCCAGGAGAGACCCCAGGTGACCACACCAGTGCCCAGCACAGGGGACAAGCCCTGGAATCATCCCAAGGCACTCAAACAAGAGTTGAAGATGCCCTGCCCTGGCCTGCCCTGGTCCTGCTGCCACCCTACTGAAGACAACCCCCTGTCAGGAGGTTTCTGCAGCTTCCTAATTTCCCCATCTGTTAATTCCCAGGATTACCAATCCCTGGCTGCCTGAACAGCCTTTGTCACCTCACTCCACGTGTGTGAGATCCCTGTGGAGAGCCCAGGATTGGGAATAACACAGGGTGCTCTCTGTGGAGCAGAGCCAGGCTGCAGCAGCTCGGGGGGCTGGTGCTGGTTTAGTGTAAATACAGAGCTTTAAACACAGCCACTTTTGATCTCCAATCAGAGGCAGAATTATAAAATAATCCACTAAAGATGGGAGCTTGGGAAGATGCAGGCACTAAAAGCATCCTTTGTTGGGAGGCTCAGCTGGCTCTGGACCAGAAAGCTCTGCCTGGAGATGGAGAAAGCAGTTAATTTGTTCTGCTGCTAAAACACAGATTAAAGTACAAGGCTAGAGCACAGTAAATAACATCGTGTTCCTTATCAAAGCCAATTGAATGCTTGTATAAAACAAACAGAAACATTTTATAATTCAAGTGGAAAAGGGAAGGAGGTTGGGTTTGCACAGACAGACCCAGGCACGGGCTTTTTCAAAGGAATTTTCTCTCCAGGAGAGGAGCAGTCCCCACGTGCCTTCATTGAGGACACACTCAGATGTGGACATAATCCATCACCTGGAGCTCTTTGTCTCCTTCAAGGAATTATTTGGAGTTCACTGTATTAATTGAACGGGAGATCTCATCTGAAGGCTCACATTCCATCAGGAATCAGCACCAGCTCTCCCTGGGCTCTGGGATTTGCCTGACCCTGGCAGTCCTGGGGAAAGACAAAGGGTTGGTGTTTGTGGGCAGACAGGGCAAGGTACCCACAGCCCAGGAACACCCTGGTGACACTGCCACTGCCACTGCCAGGCTGGGCCAGCAGCTCACGTGGAGCAGTCATCCACCTCAAACCATGCATCTGCTAAAGAAAGAGCTGAAAGAGCACAGATTTCAATTGCTTATCAGGAAAATATCCTTCCCTGGCAGGGTGGGCAGGCCCTGGCACAGGGTGCCCAGAGCAGCTGTGGCTGCCCCTGGATCCCTGGCAGTGCCCAAGGCCAGGCTGGACATTGGGGCTGGGAGCAGCCTGGGACAGTGGGAGGTGTCCCTGAGATGAGCCTGAAGGTCCCTCCAGGCCCAGCCATTAGCAAATTCCCTGGTAATGATGTAAGGATGTCACAGAAGGCAGGAGTGATCAGGGGATAAACCCAAGAGTGAATGACAGGGTCTCTCAGCATTTGTGAATCCTCCAGATCCCTTTCCAAGGCACTGCTCCCTAAGGAATGCCCCCCTTCCCACCCAGACTGATGCAGACCCAAAGCCACCACTTTGTTTTTCATTCCAATCACCAGAGACACTTCAGGAGGTAACAAACTGAAAAGATTCTTGCTCTATGTATTTCCACAACAATAATTTGCTTTGCTCTATGCAAAACCTGTCATGAATATGTATTCCAGCAGCAGCAGACATAAATCAGAGCTGGGGGTGAACACACAGCATGCAGCTCCTCAATTAGAAACCTTCCTTCCCTGGAGGTAGGGCAGACTGCAGGAAAAGCCCAGGAGCCACCTTGTCCCCAGCAGCCAGGCTGTCAGGAAAGCCCTGTCCTGCCCATTTCACAGTGCCAGGATTGCTGGACTTCCTTCTTGGAATTATTTGATAACGTGCAGTGTTTGGCAGATCGTGCAGCCCCAGCCATTCCCAGGTCACAGAGGTCACCTGAGGCTCCTGCTCAGTAAAAAGCCCTCGTTTGAGGGAGTTTGGTGATGCTCTCCTGGCTCTTGGCTCAACAGAGGGCTGTACAAAGGCACCAAGGCTCAGTTCTCCTTCAGACCTCTCCAGGCTGGAGCAGTGCCAGGGAGGGAGATGATTTTTTCCTATCACTTTGAAATGAAGAGGCAATATTCATTATTATCTATCTGGTGATAGGAATGATGACCTGGTGCTGGTGCAAGCCACATTCAGCCAGGGAGGATTTGGCACGGTGGTGTTGATTTACCCAGCCCACACAGCTGCTACAGACTGGGCAGACCCTGCCTGAAGGTCCAGCCTGGCTGGTTCAGGCTCACACACAGCTCTGGCAATGAAACCTCGTGTCACTGACACACGTGGCTGACACAGCCCTCTCACCTGCAGCTCTCTGGCCTTTCCCCTCTCATGGCAGAACACTGCCCAAGCTGTGCTTCTGAGCAGGAGGGCAGGGGAGCCCCAGCACGGGGGTGCCTGTGCTGCAGGGAGCTGTGGGGACAGCCACCTTCAGCCCCGTGGGGGACAGCAGGCCACGCATGAAATCCCTTCACAAACACAGCCCAGCAGCCTGGAGAGCCTCACTGCTTCTGGCCACCCCCAGAGCACCAGGAGCAGGTGCTCCAGAGGCACTGTGAGAATGGAAAGCAGCCCCAGATCCTGGGAAATACAACCCGGGAGGACAGACCCCAGGAAAACCTCGTAAAGCACCAGGAGACCTCAGCAAGTGCCAAGCCTGAGCTCAATCCCTGCTGGTATTCAGAGCATGGCTTTGGAAGGGACTCTGCCTGAGTGACAGCAGTGCCAAGTGTGATTGCTGTCACCAGCATCAATCCCACAGCCACGAGGAAGGTCCAGCTCCTCTGGGACCGCTGCTTTCCCTGCCACAGCAGCCACCAGCAGCACTCCAAAGCACACTACCCAAACACAAACTGATGGCACACGTGGGGAAAGCATCTCCAAATCCTCCAGTAAAGCCCTCAGCCAAGGGCAGCATTTGCTGCACGGTGAGGGGGCAGAGCCCCACATCTCCCAAAGTCCTTGGGAGCAGAGCAAGGATCTTTCACACTGTTCCATTTGCTGGAACACTGATACCACAACAAGCAGGATGCCAGGAGAACTCCCACAAGGATGAGCCCACTGATCATACAGGACAGCCACATCCCTGCCCCTCACTGTGCTGCCTGCTGGGTCACCCACAGAGGGGAACAGCAGAGCAAAACCAAGAGGCTGGTGCTGGATGCCCTGGAAGTGATGCCTGTTAACGTTTGGATGCTCCCAGGATTTCTGGCACAGCCCAAGGCTTTGCATTCCCATGCTTAGGAATACACCGTGCTCATCATCACTTCACCACCACTTATTTCCTCATCAAACAGCAATGAACCTGTGTTCTGTGGTTCCTTGAATTCAGGAATATTCTACTCTGAGGATGTGGCAATAATAACAACAGTAACAATAATAATACATATTTAAAAATCCCAATAAAGATCCTGGGGCTCCACCTATCAGAGGCACTGCCACATCCCATCCCAAGGGAAAACTTCTACCTCCTCTGATGGTAACCAAGAAAAACAGGAAAATGCCTTTTTATGCTTGCAAGACTCCTAAATCCAGGTGAGTTGACTCTATTTCACGTTTTAAGATTTCCCCTTAGCAAACACCAAGGAGTTGCCACTTTCTGCCTCCAAGGGAATTCGTTATGGATTGATTGAAAAAGCAGGAGAGCAGAAAAATGGGCATTTCCTGGTAACTTTAGTTATTACCTGCTGCCCTGCACGTGTTCGTGGGGAAATAATAACATCTGCTTTCAGAGATGATCGTGTAACTGCCAGGACAGCTCCAGGACTGAACCAGCAGCTCCCATGCACCGAGCAGGAAGCACGAGGTGAGACATGGGGAGATGTGTTGGATATCTGTACATGCTCAGGAGAACATTTGCTGCCTTTAAACAGCAGTGCCTTCCAAAGGAGCTGAGCTAGAGCAGGGAAAGCAGCTAGTGAGTGACAGCCTGGAATGAGACCTCTGCAGACCCTGAACAGGACAATCCCCAAGAGCTCCGTGCCTGCTCATGTTCTGCCCATGAACAGAATATCCTGAGCTGGAAGGAACCCCCAGGATCCAGTCCTGGTGCTGCACAGGCCAGCTCAGGAAGCAGTGACAGCACAGGCTGGTGGGGCTGTGGAAAGGCAGACTCTGAAATGATAACCAAGGGTTTGCTGGC
Source organism: Nicator chloris (assembly GCA_013400495.1). Classification (NCBI taxonomy): domain Eukaryota; kingdom Metazoa; phylum Chordata; class Aves; order Passeriformes; family Pycnonotidae; genus Nicator; species Nicator chloris. The sequence continues at coordinate 140,633 of WAAE01006315.1, read as the reverse complement.
TGGGAGCTGTGGCTCTCCCCGTGTTCAGGAGTGCTGCAGAGCAGAGCAGCAATGGGCAGCTCTGGCTGCAGGGCAGGAGCTGCTCCCCACTGATGGCTCCAGCTCTGGTGACATCTCTGCTGCTCCAGATGTTTCGTGTGTCCCTGCTGAGGCTGTGCACTTGTGTCTGTGCTGACCCCAGCCCTGGGACAGGGACACACCAGCTGCTCCACTGTGCCTCAAGCATCCTCAATGCTTTTTCTCTCTCCTTTTTAAAAGCAGCATTTCAATCACTCTTAGAAGAGAAACATCTTTTCTGAGGTGAGGACTCAAAGCTGCTTTTCTTGGCAGTGTAAATGTGTCCTGCAGTCACTTTTTTTATCTGAGCTCTGCTGTTGCATCGATTCTGTTCATCTCCTTTCTAACCTGCTGCTCATGTGAAAGAACAAATCCTGGCAATAACAGCAGTGCCAGAAAAGCATTTTACAGAATCACAGAGTACCCTGAGCTGGAAGAGCCCCACAAGGACCATCCAGCCTGACTGCTGGCTCTGCTCAGGACAGGGATTTGAGCTCTGCTCTCTCAGCTGCATCTCCCCAGCCCATCCAGCCAGAGAGCACATCCCTGCTCCTCGGGGTCCCTGCAGCCTCTGTGCCTCAGCTCAGCCCAGCCCAGGCTCTGATGGCCCAGCTAAAGCTCCCTGAAGTGACTCAGTGGAAGTGCTGATGCATCAGCCTCGCTGCAGGGCCCCGGTGCCAAACACAGCACCTGCACAAGGAAACACACTCCATCTCCCAGCATCTCTGCCAGAGAGCCACAAAGGAAGGGTCAAACGAGGAGCAACAGCAGGAGAAAAATCAAACAGAAAAATCTGTAGCATCTGTCAATCCTGCCTTTTAACTGGCTCTGCTGGGCTGGCAGGGACGGCAGCCAGGAGGAGGAAGTCAAGCCCACTAATCTGATTAACAGGTGATTAAAGGGCAGCGCCTTCCAAAGGAAGGGGCTGAAGGGTTAACAAATACCACGCTCCTCACTGCAGAAGAGAGAACGCTGTCTGCCTTGATGCTGAAATGAGTGCAGTTTTGACAGATCTGGGGCTGCTGTGCTTAACCTCTCCTGCAAGGAGATTTTGAGCTGATTTGCTCTGTCAGAAGAAATCCTTCCCACTGCCAAGCACTTCCCTCCATCTGAGGATTTAGCTGGCGGCAGGGAGCACAAACAACTTGGAAATCACTTGTGTGCATCTTCTGTGCTCTCTGGCTTTGCAGGAGCTGCCCTGTCACACCTCGGAGCTGTGAAGTGAGGCCGCCCAGGCAGAGGGGAAACAAGGACTGAGACCCCTCTCTCCTCAGCCCCCAGTGCTGCATCACCCTCAGGCCTTCATCCAAACTCCCAGAGCAGGAGAGAGACCTCAGCAGGATGAATGGCCCCGTGTCCAACTTGCTTCTCCTTAGAAAGCACAGGAATGGTCCAGGATTTTTCCACGAGATTTTGGGGAGAGCCTTCAGTAAGAAGCCCAGAGCACTGCACGGCCACGACCAGCACAACCAGCACTCTGCTCGGCAAAACCAGGGTGAGACAGGGCTGGAAGGGATGGAGCAGAGTTCTCTCTTTGCCTTCAGCCAAATGCAAGCCTGGGTTTTTGAGAGGGAAGTGGAGCTGGATGTAGCCAACAGCTGGTGCCTGGTGAAGAGGAGGAACATACAGTTCTGCCATCCCAGAGCTCACTGCAGCCTTGGGCAGAGATGGGGGGGAAATTCAGAGGCAGAGGCAACTTCTCTAAATTCTAAACCTTCTCTAATTTCAGTGGGCTTTTCATCCTGTAATTAACCCAGGAACTTGTTGAACAAATGAACTTCCAGCAGCAGCCAAGTATCCACACACAGAGTGTTTCCAAACCCCTCTGTGCTTCCAGAGCAGGGCCCAGGGAAAAGCCTCTCTTTGCTTGCCCTGTCACTTCTGATTTAGAGCCTTCCCACATCCTCCTCCTCCCTCGGGCTCCAGACTCTCTGCTGAGCACTCCCCCCTTGTTGAAGGAGCCCTTTTGTGCCCTCCATCACCTCCTCTGAACCATTTCCCACCCAGAACCACTGTTGAGCCTGCAGTCCCGGAGCAGGCAGGGTGTGGGCAGCCAGAGCAATTCATTCTCAGCCCCTTTCCTGATAAATCCCCGTGGTTCTGCTGTCACTGACTCAGGGGGCTGTGGTGACACCTCCACGCAGAGGAGAGGACAGAGTTTCCTAAGGCACAGGAGGGACACGGGCAGGGAAATCTGGGGGCCTGCAGGACCCTGCATCAAAGGTGGCTCCAGCATCACCAAACTTCCACCTCTGGAGCAATTCTAACAGAGAAAGCTGCTCAGCTCTGAGAGCCACAGCCCCTTCAGGTCATCACCCAGAGCATGTGTACAATGCCTGTCATGCCCGTCAGCTGCCAGGATCAGACACCCTTCAGTCTGCTCTATTTACATGATTTGCCAGGAGCTAAATGCTTTCCCTGACAACAGTCGAGCTGCTTCTTTAGAACACAGCTTTCTTTTCTCCCTTCCTGTGATGCTTTCCAGTAATGAAAGCAGCTGGCCCCAACGCCCCAGGACTTGCTCTTAACTGGAATGGAAATATGGGAACCCAGGAAAAGAAATCTTGTTTGCACTTCCTGAAGATGTGCTGAGAAAAGCTCAGCAGGAGCAACACCATCCCCTGAGATCTCCAGCCTTGCCTCACGTTTCCTTGTACCTATAAAGAATATTGCTCTTCTCCTTCCATAAACCCCTGGATTTACACCAGCAGGGTGGGAACTACCTGAGCACAACCTCCAGCAGACAGAACTCCTCATTTATCTGCAGCTCAGATAATGGGCCTGAGGGCGTAGATCAGCCTGGGGAGCATGCACTGTGCACTACCTTAAATGCTGCTATAAAATAAGGAGGTTTATGAATTCCTGTTGTTTAGTTAATCATCGATTTATTTCAGAACCCTGCACACTGCGAGGCAGCTCAACTTGAGGGGAAAAAGGAAAAGAGATACAATTTTATGGGAAGATAAAAAAGGAGGTTTATTATATATAACCATTAGAGTTCCTCCTTCAGATGCTTCAATGTCTAATGAAATTCAAAGCTCTCTCTGTGTTTTCCTCCCTCCTCTACAGCGATGATTGCCTTTAGATATACACCCCAGTTACAGTAACATAACCAGAAATTATGGCATGCCATAGGTATTTTATTATGCATTCAGTTTTTCAGGGCTCAGGTTCTATCTGCACCACAGAAACCTGGTCAGTAAAACTGCCAGAACTTCTGCAAAGACAGCAAAACTGACAATTCCCCATTTCATATCACATTTTCAAACATATCTCCCTCTTAAATGTTACAGGTCTTCTAAATTTGATGCCAATAAACACATTTTCTCCTTTAAATGTGTCCCAGAAAGCCAAGCAAATGCATTAAACACAGCAAGTGCTATCCCTGGAGCAAATGAAACCAGGCAGCCCAGGCTCACACTCCCCTGGCTGCTCATTTTTGGGAAGATACTTCTCAATTTTATTGGACATAAAGGTGTGGGAACGGGGGAGGAGGATTCAGTGTCTACGTGTCCCTCCCAAAAAATGAAAATACAGCTGGCTGTAAATGTTTTGAAATTCAAATGGAACAGAGATTTTAGAAGGAAGAGGCTGTAAATGTTTTGAAATTTAAGTGGAACAGAGATTTTAGAAGGAAGAGGCTGTAAATGTTTTGAAATTTAAGTGGAACAGAGATTTTAGAAGGAAGAGGCTGTAAATGTTTTGAAATTTAAGTGGAACAGAGATTTTAGAAGGAAGAGGCACTTTGAAGCAGGACACAGGACCGAGCTCCCCGGCCTGGGCTGTGAATTTCCACCAGGGGGTTTTGGAAGCAGGGGTGACACACATCCCACACCTCCTGCCCCTTCTGTCAAAGCTTTTCCCCCCCGAGGGAGTTGGCTCTTGCCCAGGTGGTTCCCAGCAGGGCCCTCACCTCCCCCAGGGCACTGTGCCCCAGCTGGGACACATCCCCTGGCACCAGCTCCTCAAACCAAGCACCCAGCACAGCAGCAGAACCTGCCCCAGACACCCCAAAACAACGGAACCCAAACCTGCCCCCAGTCCCTGACCCCACCTGGGGACACCAGACACCCCTTCCATGGGCTGCTCCTTCCACTGGGGACCCGTCCACACTGCAGGCAGCTTCAGCTGCTGCACCTCAGCTTATACAGCAGGAAAAAGCAATCTATCTGCTGACAGTTCCACCTGAGGTAACCACCCTGCTCCTGCTGCTGAACGCTCCCCTCGCATCATCCCAGTGCTAATCCCTGAACAACGGTTTGCTCCTGTAATTTAATCTAAATAGACAAGAGAACTCTTGTAAAAATGAGACAAAAGACATGGCAAGACACACTTCCGTGTGCCTGACAAAAGCAGCAAATGATGGAAGTGAACAGTTCTGAAGGGCTTTTAAAATGGTTCACTTGGCTGATTTTGGGCTGTCAGCAAAAATTACCAGTGAGGTGCCCTGCTGGGAAGTCTGTCTGCTGCTCCTGCTGCTCCTGCTGCTCCTGCTGCTCCTGCCACCCACACAACCCGAGCCACAGGGACCTGCCTCTGCTTTCTGAACCATTTGGAAGCCAAATTTGGAAGTTTTGCTCCACGGCCTTAGGAGCAGGTGGAGATGCAGCTCCAGCCAGCAGAGGAGACAACCCCTGGGCAGGAGGTGCAGCCCAGGTGCAGCAGGCTGGGTCACTGAGGAGGCTGGGAGAGCAAAGCAAAGCCATGGAAAAGTGATCCCCCTGCTCTGATGGGATTTGGATCTTCTGTGCCTGAAGGAGCCTGGCTGCCACAGGGGCTTTGTCAGAGCAGCTCAGGGCAGGAGCTGCTGGGAACATCAGGAAACTGCATTTTTTTCCAGCTTTGCTTTTCTCAAGTGTAGAATGAAGATATCTGTGCTGGCCATTAAAGCAGGAACCCCTGGGCCACAGCCTGGGGCATCTCCTGTGACTCCCCACCTCTGAGCACCCTCTGGAAGAAGCACAGATAAGGAGAAGGCAGTTCCTGCCAAAAGCTGACTGCACCAGGCTGGTGAGAGCTTACAGGATCTGGAACTGGCTGAGCACAAACCAAAGCCACAGGAATGCTGGGTTTTCATGTTCACAGCCAAGGGCCAGGTTCCTGATCCTGGAAAAATCCAACAAGGAGCACGAGCTTGTTGCAGACCCACAGAGCTTTAAAATGGCCAAAGCCAAAATGCTAAATAGAAACCAGCTGTAGTTCTGTACATTTAGATGGATTTAAACCCAAAAGCCCAGGAAGGCGAGGAGATGCATTGAACTTCCAGATGTAAACTTTGTCTTTGTTTGCAGCTCTACAGCTGCAGAGTCAACCAAATCCAACCTAATGGGGGGTGGCAGCTGAGCCCCAGCTGTGGGTTTGGGTTCACTCTGCTGGAGCTCACAGTGATGGGAGGGGACTGGAAAGTGGAAAATGTGTCCTGACAGCACAGAAAATCACAGAGGGACAGAGGGTTCAGCCCCGGGATTTGGATCAATCCCCTCTGTCCAGAGCCCCAGGAACAAAATGGACAGGCACAGGAAGGTTCCCAGTGTGAACCCCAGCTGCTCTGGGTCCTTCCTGTGCCACCTGAAAGGTGAAAACCAACAGGTGTCTCCCTTTGGTGGGGGGATCAACATCTCAGGATGGAAAAGGCCAGAGAGCAAGAAGTTTCTTCATCAGCCACAATGTCTTTGCCAGCTTTTCTGAGGGCTCCAGCACCTTCCCCCAGCCCTGGCTCATCAGTTCATATCCAATATTTCCTTTGGGAAGGAAACAAAAAGCTTCCTACCAAGCAATTCTAAAGCCACTGCTCTGCCCTAAGCACGATCAATGCTTGAACGATGCCAAAGGTACAATCAGACAAAGGAGATGCTGGATGCAGCTCAGCCCTGAGCCTGCTCATTGCCAAAGCTCCTCCTGCACACAGGAACCCCCCTGCCCTGCCCTGCCCTGGGAGATGTGCAGGACAGGGATGTGCAAAGTGCTGGGCACACACCTGAGGAATTTCCACGCGGAGGTGCCAGGTGTGGGAAGACAGACAGAGAGAGGGCAGAAGGCAATCCTGCCCCTGGGGTATGGCAGCTGTGTTAATTACCAAAGAGTGGGAACAGCCTTGTCCTCAGCTATGGGTGGGAGAACGAGTGAGCCAGCTGGGAGGGAGCTCAGTGGGAGCCTGCTGGCTGTGAAGAGGAAGGGACAGGAGGTTGTGCAAGGCACAAACAAGGTAAGCTGCTGCACAGGGGACAGACAGGCTTAGGGACAGCAAGGAGTGAGCTGGAGCTGCAGAAGGAAGAGAGCAGGAGGGAAAGAGCCAGAGCTGTGTGGAGCTGCCGTGGGAGGCTACACAGAGAAAGTATGAAAGGCTTCTGGGTGACAAGGTGCCTGAAGCCTTCTGGAGTTTTACTGAAGCTCTCTGAGTGTCGTGGCCGTCTCGAGAACCACAGGCAGGAGCATCCCCAGGGAGCAGGGAAGGGACACACCACAAGGATCCCCTTCTGAGCACTTGTCACACCTCCAGGGCAGATCCTGTGGGTCCTGCTGGCACCGTGTGCCTTGGGAGAGCAGAGCTGCAGGCTCAGAACTCCCATTTTCCGCTTTAAGTTCCACGTATTTAGTCCAAATGTGAATTTATGCCTATCTGTCTCTCTCAGTTTAACTCTGCTGCTTTGACAGAATGAAACACCTCCTAGAAAAATAAACTGGGGTTCCCTGTGCCTGAGGCAGACCCAGACAGTTCTGTCCTCCCTAGGGTTACACAGGAAATCTTCATGATCAGCTGCACCATTTCCAGTGGGTTCTGCAGTGCTGGGAGATTCTGAGGCTCTTTGCTTCAAGGCCCAGGGCTGATATTAAGGAACTGCAGTCAGCAGAAAGCTGTACTTCTTAATAAAGGAAAAACTCAAAAAACCAAGGTGATCCTGGCATGATTGATGCCTCTTCATTTGCATATGCCCACTAGCAGCACTTTGGTTAATTAACACATATTTTGTCTCTGTAGATGAATATGAAATAATGGGTTTGGTACTGAGGCTCTGTGTATAAATTCAAGCACTGAACAGGTTCACTTCCCTCCTTCTGTATTTTCTCTGTAAATAAGACATAATAACTCCCAAGAAGGTGGTGACACATGACAGAAGCCAAGAAGGATGTACTTGTATTTTAAAGCCAGATGAGTTAATTAGCTCATCAACTGGAAATGCTGTTTGGAGGGGCAGGGATGAGGAACAACACCTTCTTCCAGGGAAAAATTTAATTCTGGGAATATTAACCCTTATGGCTCAAGTTCAGCTCCAGAGGCCTGGATCCAGAACTGCACTTGAGCAGGTGAAATAGCACCACCAAAACTAAAAGGGCTGCCCAGGTGGCTGGAATTTAATTGCTCTGCTGGATCCTAGCCTGGGCAGTCAGAAGTGGAATTTAATTTCATTTTCTGATCTGCTTCCTGCACCGGCAGCTTCCAACCAGCTCAGGGGGAGACAGGAAATGCTGCTCCAGTCCTAGAGCAGAAAAACCCCGATAGATCCTGCAGTTCCATGGCAGTCAGTGCCTTAGTGGCAGAGTTTTTAGCCAAAGCCAAGGAAGGCTGAGTTCCCCACTGACCCCTTAGGGAATTTGAGGCAGGATAGGGCTGGAGGTGAGCTCCAGCAGGAGGAGGCTGCTGGGGAGGTCGAGCAGCAGCATCCTCCCTGCTGAGGAAACCCTGGAGTCAGGAGAGGGAAAAAAGAGGCTGAACACCTCTCAGGCCCTAGGCAGAGGTGCATCAGAGCATCTCTGAGCCAACAGTCTGGCTGTGAATAATAAATCACCCCAGAGAAGGCAGGAAGCTCTCTGCTGGGAGGGAATTCCCTTCCCAGGGAGCTCTGGCTGGGAATGATGCTGGGAAGGAGCCCCATAGAGCTCCCTGGGGATCACAAGGACACTCCAGACAGGGATAAATGCCCAGGGAAATGTAAATCCTGTCCAGTTCTTCCCACTGTTATCTCAGGGATGCTCCGGGCAAGGCTCAGTGGTGTCACACCGAGGGGTTCAGTGCCAGGCTCCTCCTGCTCGTGCAAGGAAAGGGGAGACTTTCCAGGATGGCTGGAGGAGAGAAATGATGAGTTCCCACTGAACTTGGCCGGGAATTTTCTCCTTGTTGCACCGAAGCAGCCCCTCAGGTGTGCCAGTACTGGGAGAGCTGTGGGAGAAGGGAGCCAGCGAATCTGAGAGGACCAAAGGAGCTGCTGCCCCTGAGCACTGCCAGGGATCCAACACCTTTCCGACACCCAGGAGTGCTGCAAGTCCTACCCCAAACGAGCTGCAGGCACACAAAATCCACCTGAACGCGGCACACCAGGCACAGCGAGCTCAGGGATTTGTCTGGATCAGAGCGAGCCACGGGCTGGACGGGGCCCGATCCCCAGGGATCTTCAGAGCCTTTCCCAAAGCCTGGAGCAGGCAGGATGGTGCAGGCAGGGCTGACACCTGCTGTGTGACCCCCCCCGCGCCCCCCCCCCCCCCGCCCCCCCCCTCCCCCGCCCCCGCCCCCCCCCTCCCCCGCCCCCGCCCCCCCCCTCCCCCGCCCCCGCCCCCCCCCTCCCCCGCCCCCGCCCCCCCCCTCCCCCGCCCCCGCCCCCCCCCTCCCCCGCCCCCGCCCCCCCCCTCCCCCGCCCCCGCCCCCCCCCTCCCCCGCCCCCGCCCCCCCCCTCCGGGCGCGCCCCCCCCCCCCCCGCCGCGGCCCCCCCCCCCGGCCCCGGGGGGGCCCGACCCGCGGCGGGCGGGGGCACCCGGCTCCGGGGGGGGCCCCCCCCGGAGCCGTGTGTGTGCCACGCCCGGAGCCGTGTGACAGCAGGGAGCACGCCCAGGCACACCCCAGGAAAGGGCAGGAGCAGGGACTGGACACAAACTCTGGGATTTGGGCAGCGCTGGGGCTGGACCAGCAGGATCCCTCCAGCCTGGCCCTGGGCTGACACCACACACAGGGCTCCCAGGGCAGCCCAGACACGGGGATTGGGGTATCCCAGGGATTCGGGTGTCCACAGGGGGTGCAGGAGGAGGTGCTGGGTCCTGCAGCCACCTGGGGTGGTGGAGGAGGAGTCAGGAAGGGCAGAAAGGTCTCCCTGAATCTGGGAGTGCAGCTGCCTCCTCCAGAGCTGGGACAACACTCATCACAAACTCTGTCACTGTCACTACGATCTCCTGCTGACTCTGCAGGGCTGGGATGGATGGATGGATGGATGGAGGGATGCATGGATGGAGGGATGGTGGAGGGATGGATGGATGGATGGATGGATGGATGGAGGGACGGATGGATGGAGGGACGGATGGATGGAGGGACAGATGGAGGGACGGATGGAGGGATGGATGGTGGATGGAGGGACGGATGGAGGGATGGATGGGGGCAGGGAAATGCTGTCAGTCTGTTCCCTGCCACCCCACCAGGCTGTCAGCTGCCTCCCAGCTGCATTCCCTGCCCAGGACACACAGCTCTGAGAGCCTCGACTGCAGCCAGGCCTCATGGAAAACAGGGGGTGGGTTGTAAAAATCAACAGGTTTGGCCTCAAAGGCCATGAGAAAGGACAACAGCAAAGCCTCAAGAGACCCCAAACACACTGAAAGCTGCTTGGGCATGTTGAACTCTGTTTTGGTTTGAAAATCACAGGAGTGCAACAGCATTGATTACATCTGATCAGGAATAACCCTCGAGCTTAGGGGAAATCTGCAGTCAATGAAGAGAGAGTCTGAAAAAGCCAACACTTGGTGAGACAGGGCTGCTCCTGCCCTGCCAGAGCCACCAGACAAGGGATAAAATCAACTTGAGGTGGGAAGGGACCTGTGTGTCCCACAGCCCCAGCAGCTGCACTATGAGTGAGTCTGCTCATAAGAAGGGACAGATAAAAACCCAAAAAAATCCCCTCCCTCTGCAGTCATGACAGGCAGGGAGCTTTCCAAAGGCTTTGGGAATATAATGGGATGAAAAAACTCCTCATTCCTCACCTTAGTTCGTTATGAGGCTCATTTCTTGGTGTCACATTTTCCTTGGCATTTCCCAGGAGTGTTTTTTTGTCAGAAGACAAAGTTCTGTTTTTCTGGGAGTTGGATTTTAGGGAGAGACAAGCCTGTTTTTTCTGGTTTATGGGGTAATTTATATCCCAGACACTGCAGCACATGCACAGAGCAAATGTGCTGATGCTCACCTTGCACAGGGAAGAGCGAGGGCAGATTTCAGTGCCTGTTCCAGGCACCCAGGAATATTTAGGAGGACAGTTGTCCTCCAGGGAGAGCTGCTATAAAAGCTTCCAGAGGGCCTAACATTGCTGCAGCTCAGCAATTCCTGACCAAATGGCAGCCTCCAGGCAGTGGGGGAGCCAGGGCTGCTCCAGCTCATGCGTCACCCCCACAGTGATGAGACCTCAGGGCTGGAAATGTGGCCATGGCCCAGGCAAAGGGCACAGGAAGGGCTGGCCCAGAAGCCAGGGGGCCAGTGAAGAAGGGGAGCAGTGTGCCTTGCAGGATGCTGGGCAGAATGGAATTGAAATTATTTCTTTCCCTGCTGGCACCCTGCACGCCAGCTCCTGCTGCAGGGGAGGCCCTGAATCCTCTCCACACCAGCCAGGAGTGCATGGGGACGAGTCCTGGATGGGGCAGCACTGAGGGGTCCCTGGGGATGCAGATGCAGGGGGGTCCTGAGCACCCCAGTCAGCACTGCCACGGAGCCTCTGCTCCCAGGGAACAAGGGACAGCCTCAGGCTGCACCAGGGGAGGCTCAGCTTGGACACCACGAGGAATTTGTTCCTGGAAAGGGCTGTCAGGCACTGGGACTGCCCAGGGAGATTTGGAGTCCCCATCCCTGGAGGTGTCTCAGGAACTCGTGGCACTCGGTGAAAGGGGCAAAATGCAGACTCAGGTGCAGCTCTTTGCCAGCTCTTCCCCCACTGAGGATGGAGAGCTGGAAGCCCAGGAGAAGTTCAAGTGATGGAACTCCTGCCCAAGGTTTTCCTTGTGTGGGATGGAAAACCAAAGCCCAGCTGTGCTGGGGACACTGGAGGTGCCTTTGGTGTCCCCAGCCTGAGGAGTCCCTGGAGCAGCTCCGTGGACAGGCAGTGAGAGCCAAATCCTGCAGCAGGGGAATTCAAACCTCACCAAAATGCAGTGGGAAGAGCAACAGGGATGAGTCCTGTCGAGGAGGAGCAGCCAGACCAAAGCTGGGCATGGCACGAGCTCTCCCTGGATTTCTGAAACCCTCTGGTGAAGGGCACAAAGAAAGCAAACTTTGCCAAATCCATGAACCTGCCCTGCCCCTTGTCCTTGCTCCCAACAGCCCCAGGGATGCTGTTCCTGCTCTCCACATCTGCATTTCACCATCCAGGCCCCTGGAGAGGCCCTGACCATGGCCCAGTGTTAAACCAGCCCCTGAGAAATCCCAACCACTGCCTGCCAGAGGCACCAATCCCATGAAAATCAGTCAAAAGCTGACACCTGCCAGAGTTTCAAGTGACAACAAGGCGTGGCTGAGTCCTGGAATGGATTTCTTCACCCACCAGTGACTCTCACATGGTTATTGCACGGGCAGAGCCATCACATTTCCCAGCAAAGATGATCACAGTCTTCCCAGCATAATAATCAACTTGTCAAGGACAACAGGAGAACCAGCTGGGGTGAAGATATCAGTCCTTCCTCCCTGCTCTCCCTGTCCCATCTGCCAGCAGATCACAGGGATGACAAATCCTTTGCCATCAGGAGGGAAGCGAGCCGGGAGCCTCCTGCCACCCCCTTCCCAAGGAGGGACAGCCACAACCCCAGCACGTCCTGCTCAGGAACAACCCAAACACAGCTCCATCTCCGTGGAGAAGGCTGGCATGAAAAGCAGTTTACCAGTTTAGAAAACGAGAGCAGAGCTTCAGCTGAAGCACCCTCGAGCACCCGCCGTAAACCCTGAGCTGACAGCTCAAACGCCAACCCTCAGAGCTCAGCTCACACTTGTGCTGATTCCTGCTCTTAAACAAATGCAGGCAGTGATTGGGTATTGTTCAGGGCTGGAAATATTTCTTCCAACCACGCCACGATCACTCTGAAGAGCAAAACCTCCTCCAACAGAGGTACAGCTACAAATAAACAGATGGAGGTTCTGTATTCCTTGTGTTTCATGTTTCTAAGAGCTTTTCCAAGGTCAGTGCTACCCTAGTCTTATTTCCCTCCAAAATAACTTGATTTTTATTTGGAAACATCCTGAAGCCCCAATTTCTAACTCGATTTTGGTGTCAGATAGGATGCTTATAAAAGACTGGTCCTGAGTTTATATCGCTGGCAAGTTTGGGTTGTGGGGTTTTTTGATTGATTGTTTCAACTCCTTTTGATGGGGTTTTTTTTTGATATTTGCTGAACTGCAGGAGTCTCCAAGATCCTGCAAGGCATCAGCAGCTCTGGGGTAGCTGCTCCATGTTCCTTGTGCCTGGGATGGAGGAGGGAGAGCTGATCCACCCCCACACAGCCCCATCCCACAGATCAGATGTAACTCCCACGGCTGAGAAATAACATTTCCCAAGGTTTTAGTGGATTCCCTGTTGCTCTTTCCACATCTTGCTCTATCTCCAACATTCCTTTCCCTGAGAGGTGAGCACAGAAGTTCATTCCCTGCTGGAGGGAGAGCAGCTCTGCAGTCCCAGCATGGGAAGGACACGGAGCAAATCCAGGGCTGGAGCCAGGCTGGGAGAGCTGGGGCTGCTCACCTGGAGAGGAGAAGGCTCCAGGGAGAGCTCAGAGCCCCTGGCAGGGCCTAAAGGGGCTCCAGGAGAGCTGGAGAGGGACTGGGGACAAGGGAATGGCTTTCCTTGTCCTGTCCCTTCAGGGCAGGGCTGGATGGGATTTTGGGCAGGAATTGTTCCCTGGAGGGTGGGCAGGCCCTGGCACAGGGTGCCCAGAGCAGCTGTGGCTGCCCCTGGATCCCTGGCAGTGCCCAAGGCCAGGTTGGACACTGGGGCTGGGAGCAGCCTGGGACAGTGGGAGGTGTCCCTGCCATGGCAGGGGTGGGATGGGATCATCCTTAATCTCCCTTCCAACCCAAACCACTCCATGATTCTGTGATTCCCCCCTGCCAACAGCCCCACTGGAGCACCCACTCCCCTGGCTCTGCTTCATCTCCATCTGATGGAATTTGGGAAGATCTCAGCCCCTCAGGGGTGTCAAAGAGGGGCTGTTTGAACAGCACACAGTCCCCAGAGAATGAAATCCCTGGGAATTCTACCCCAAAGCCTTCAGCTCGCCCAGGGCACGTTCCCTCCCTCCCTCCCTGCAGCCAGGGGTGCCCACAGCTCCTGCAGCCAAGCACAGACAGAGCCTGGGAGGCCCCTGCAGCCAGCTCTGGGTGTGCTCTCCCCAGGCCATCCCCAGAGGTCTGAGCTCATTGTTCCCACACTCCCAGAAAAGCCTTCCCTGCAGCACGAGCCATCCCTGGCTAATTCAGTCTCCTCAGAGCAGGGGGGGAAAAAGCCCCCCAGGACCTGGACTCATCCCTGACTCCCGTGAACCCCGACAGCCTGATGGATTTATCAGGAATAAATTGCAGGATTTCAGCCTCCTGGTTTCTAAACAATGCAACATCCCCCTCTCCTGGGTCCCACACGCTCCACCTGCTGCACCCCTGGGTGTGCCAGGAGAGGTGCCAGTCCCTGGGACACTGGGGTCACACCAGGCACTGGGGGACAGGGGGCTTGAGGAGGGCTTTGGGGTGCAGGCTGTTGGCAGCTCCCTCTGCCTGCTCCCAGACTGTAATTCATTCATCACAGGCACTGAGAGGGAGACAGAGACCTTGGGGGATGAGCAAAATCCCAGCATTTCCATGGGCATGTGGCAGAGGCAAAATGTGACATTATAAAAACCAATTCCACCCTAAGCAGGGATGCTTTTTCCTTTTTGGTGACAGGCACTAACTATTTCTCAGATGTAAGTTCCAGGCAAGCACAAACCCAGCCAAACCTCCAACAATGCAATCTGTGTGCCCCCATTACCCTCCAGCCACCACTCTCCATGACAATTCCATGTAAAGCCACATGGAGCCTGTTCCCAGTGAGGCTGGCCAGGCCAGTCTGTGCTCACAGTGTGTTTATTTTTATAAAAACAGAGGCCCAAATCAAAGCCTCTTTCTCCCAGCTGGCAGCTCTGCCCTCCTCCCTCTGCTCCCGTGGGACCCAGCCTGCCCAGCCCTCACCTCAGCCCCACAGATGCTGACAGAGCTGCTTGCTCTGAACACCCCCACTGTTTGTTTCTTATCACAGAGGCATGACATAATTTTCTGGAAAATGCTTGCAGGAAGAGAAGGATTTGATTCTCTGGATGCAGAGAGTCAGGCTCCTGTGTGGAATTTAAACACACTTTTTGGATGGTTTTCCTTTTATTCTTTTGCCTGACCCTTTCAGTATTTCAGCGTGTGAATAATCACACACACAGCAACAAAACAGGCTCCTTCATGGCTGGGGTTGTGTCCCATTGAAATGTCACTAGATCTCTTTGGAGGGTTTCTGACACTGAGGGGACAGAGTTGGGGCACCCCGGGAGGGTCGATGTCCCTGCCAGGGCAGGGGAGTCACTTTTGTCCTCAGCTGCAGGAGGAGGCTCTGACTGCTAAAATCCCCTCTAACACCCAGATGGCCTTGTTGTACCCTTCTGTTTTCAAAGCTCCACATGGAGCACTCAGGAAAAGCTGGGAGAATTGGGATTGTTCAGCCTGGAGAAGAGAAGGTTTGGGGTGACCTCACTGTGTCCTTCCAGGACCTGAAGGAGCCACAGGAAAGATGGAGAGAGACTTTGGACAAGGGATGGAGGGACAGGACACAGGGAATGGCTCCCCACTGCCAGAGGGCAGGGTCAGGTGGGATATTGGGAAGGAATTGTTCCCTGGCAGGGTGGGCAGGCCCTGGCACAGGGTGCCCAGAGCAGCTGTGGCTGCCCCTGGATCCCTGGCAGTGCCCAAGGCCAGGCTGGACACTGGGGCTGGGAGCAGCCTGGGACAGTGGGAGGTGTCCCTGCCATGGCTGGGGTGGGATGGGATGGTTTTTGATCCCCCCAACCCAACCATTCCATGATTCCCATGCCATGGGAATGCCACTCCATGTGCTCCGTGCACATCAATCCTCTGCCTTGGCAGCACCAGGGATCTGCCTTGTTAGACTGAGAGGACAAATCTGGGGAGTAAAAGTCTGGGATATTCAGAGGAGATGCCATGCTTTTCTTCTGGAAACACTTTTCAGGATCCAGGCCGACCCTCAGCCAATTTAGCAGCAGCAGTAAAAGCAGCTCAAGTCAGTGGTTAAACCTCAAAGGATCCCTGAATTGTGCTTGACTTAATGAATCCAATAATCGATTCCTACTGCACAAATAAGGTGTGGGATGGATCAGCTAATAAGCATTCCCAGTTAATTGCTTTCTTCAAGTGACAATTTGTACAAACGATACCATCAAAGTAGTAATAATATCCCTATTGATTAAATTAATCTTGAAAAGACAACTCAAATAACTTTAATTAGCAATGCATGACACAAGCACAAAATACTCTGAAAACAACCTTGCAGCCCATCCCAGACTTGGGAACCGTGGTAGCAGCCATGGCACAGACTTTGGCATCTTTATTCCAACAGATCCACACAATTTCATGCGGCATCTTTGGGGAATGTCTGGCACTAACCATGAACAGCCATGAAGCCTCCCTGCAGAGCACAAGCCGGGCACAGAGCACAGACAGCCTCCCCACTTAGTCACACTCGCTGAAACCCAGGCCACAGAGAGCTCCAAAAGAAAGGAAAACTTTCCAGCAGGAGGAGCAGGGATGGGGAACGAAGTCTCTGTGCCAAAATTCCCACTTGGAGCTGCCAGGGACCTGCAGCAGCAGCAGCAGCAGCACTTTCAAGCCATGAGAATTGATAAAATCAGAGCAGAAACTCCTCCAGAACAGGAAAGGGTTAAGGAGTTGGCCCAAAGCTTGTTCAGAGGGAGCAGGAGTTGAGCTGGGCCAGGAGAAGGGGACACAGCACCCACTCCCAGGGTCACACACAGGAGCCCAGGGCCACCCTGCAAACGGGACTGACAGGGCTGGGGTTTTAGGGGATTTTTTAGGGGTTTTTTAGGGGTTTTTAGGGTTTTTAGGTTTTTTTTAGGGTTTTTAAGAGGCTCCTGCAGGACTCTTCTCATTTCACTCCCTGAACTCAGCAGCTGAAAGAAACATCAGGCCCAGATATTTCCCCACAACAGGCACAGTACAGCTTATTTTACAGCACTTCCAGAATCAGGAAATTCTTTAGGCTGGAAAGTTTCTCTGAGATCTTTGAGTTCAGCTGTGCCCCCAGCACTGCCAAGGCCACCAGTGCCACCAGCACCATGGCCCCAGGTGCCACCTCCCCACTGCCAAAGCCCTCAGGGATGGGGACTCCCCCACCCTGAAGCACATGAATAAAACAGACTCTTGTACACAGCTCTGGCCCTCCCAGGTTAGTCCAGCCCCACCTTCTCAAGTCTTTATTTCTCAGTTTGTTATTCAGATCCCTCGATTCCATTTCCCACAAAGGCTTAGCCTGTGCTTTTGCCTCAATCAGTGCAAATTTTCCAGGTCCTTCTTATAGCCTCAATGAATTTATTACTTCATTTTTGTTCTTTGGGAAGTTCTGGCTTTAGATTTTTCAGGTATTTTGGTGCCAAAACTGCTGCCAGGATTTGAGGTGAGGCTGCACCAGTGCAGAGCACAGAGGGACAATTATATCCATAAAACATTCAAAAGTGGCCCAGGATTCTCAGAACAATGATGGAATTTGCACCATCATCAAAAAGAAACACTTTCTGCATTTGTTTTTATCCAGGAATCACTGAAACAACCAAAGAACCCCCAAGTTACTTTTGGGAGTCCAGACAGCCACTTACCAGGTAAAATAGCAAAACACCCACAAAAAGATTTCTGGAGTCAGGACTCTTGAAAATCCTACTTTCTATGCAGTCTGACAGGGCAGATTAATAAGGATTTTGGCTCTCAAAACCACCAGTAGTTTAAAAACCTTGACCAGAACACACAGCATGAGTGTGAAAATGTATGGCTAAGAAACTCAAGCTTGGGAAAGTCACTTGGGGAAGAGAAGGTGTTTGTTGTTTTGTTTGTTTTTTGTTTTTTTTTTTCCCCCAAAGGATGTTTATTGGCCTTTCTAAAAAAATCAGCACATGAAAAAGAAGAGGACAAATGCTCCCTACTTGCTCTGAAACATCCATCTGATTTTTGCAGTTAAGAAGCCAATCTTCAGTGAAATCCCCCCAAACCAAGCAAATGAGTGTGAAGAGCAGCTCCACAACGAGACCAAAAACCCCAAATCCAAACAAACCAGGAGGGCCACAAGAGGAGCTGGGCTTGGGGAGGGATCTCTCCAGCCCCACTGCAGGATGAGCAGTAATTACTTAACAAGGAGAGGAGCTCTGTGGCACACTGAAAGCCTTTCATTTCCACTCCCTTGTTTAAGTGAGATTATTGCTCCCCATAGCCAACAACAATAGATTTCCTAAATTTCCTGTGCCTTGCCAGCAAAGCAAATACCCTCTGGTAAACCTCTGAGCTGAACAATGATTTTTCATTTTTACAACATCCCAATCAATGCAGTTTTCCAGTGAGAAGCCTCCAGCCTCCCCCATCAGCTCGTTAATGCTCAAGTGTGTACTCCAAACCATGCCTGGGAGAATCTCCACAGCCTCTGCCATCCCAGGTTACTCTGGACATGGAATTCATCACTTATGAATCACTTCAGTGTGTGTAAACACTTGAATCACTAAGCCACATCTAATACTGCACACAGCAATCAAGGGATGTTGTCAGGGGGAGGCACCGAGGCAGCTCTGAAATCCTGCCTTGTAGAGTTCCACTGTTCAAAGCAGGTGTTGTGCTTGTGAACACGTTTTATTTGCAGATGCTAAATGCCTGGAAAATATCTGCAGGCTTTGTGTCTTCCTGAGACACTCCCAGGAGTCCCAGCACCCCAAACACCGTTCACCCAGCTGGTTTTCCTGGTATTGAGGATCCCTGTAACGCCCAGCAACGCTGTGACCACACAGCCAGGTTCAAGCTGCAAATGCCATCTCATCTCATCTCATCTCAGCAGCTTTTTGCATCGGATCACAGACTGGAAACCAAGGGGAAAAACTTGGCCCTAAAACCAAGCCATCTTTCTCCCTTAAATTAACATGCTGTGACTGCCACCACCTCCCAGCTCCCCTGGAGGATTGCAGTCAGCGCTCAGGCCGAGCCAGTGAAGGCTTTGGCTTCCTGGGAACAGTGTGAGGGGACACTCTGCCGCCCAGGGGACACAAACCTTGATGCCCAGCTCGATGTTCTCCCCTCCGTACACGTCCATGCCGGGGTCCAGCAGGCCGATCTCCCCAAAGAACTTCCTGTTGACCACGAAGGAGCAGCCGATCATGGCCGGGGTCCTGCAGGGACAGAGGGGACATTAGGGACACTGCCACCTCTGCTGGGCTCCCTGGGCACAGCTGCTGGCTCCAGGGGCCTCCCACCACTGCTTGTCACACCAGGACACGAAATAACGAGACGTGGACCCGGAGAGCTTTTAAGAGTAGAAAGGGATTTGTTTAAATTTCTGACTCTTTTATATAGTATTTCAAAAAAGCCCAGTGATTGGTAGGCAGAGTTAACACTTCTCTAATCACTTTGGTCAAGACAGATGTCCATCAAGAAACTCTGCTTCTAAGAAAGAATGTAAACAAGATAAACTACATGTGAACAAATCTATTATTTACAGAAAAGTGCGTGAGAAAAGAGTTTTCAAAGGTAAACATCAGAAGGCTGAAAAACCTAGAGTGACAACTGCTTATCCCAGAGATTTCATGGCAACGTGCCTTTGAAGACATTGTTTTACCACTGCCATAAACAGTCCAAAATCCAATCATTTCAGTCTGTACAGCCTGGGGAAAGGCTTTCCTGGAGGGAAATTATGGAGGAGCTCTCAGGATGTGCTTTGCTGGAAACACCTAGGGGTGTCTGTGGGCAAGGGCACAGCCTCTGCCCATAAACGAAGGAAATACAGCAATGGCCTTTCCCTTCTCTCACTTCTAGCAGGTCTGGAATGGAGCAGACTTTAGGATGGGTATTTTAGGAAAGAGCATTTCCAGTTGGAACCACAAAGGAGCCATTGCTACCAGCAACAACCTCACTGCAAATTTGTAGAAGCAAATCCTTTAAAAAGTGTTTGCAGAAGCACCTGTGGGGTCATTTCCCAGGTCCCCCAGGATCAGCAGGGCTCTGGGTTAGGGATCAAGTTGTCACATCCATCCTGCACCTCGTGCCCTCCAGCTCAGAGCTTCAGCTGCAGGAGCAGCCAGGAACAGGGGCTGGGCAGGGAAATAACACAGGAAACTGGGAGCATCAATGGAATAGCACAAGGAGGGAGAAAAACACAGTGCCAGGGGTTAATTTGTCCTAACTGTGCAATTTTGAGGACATTATAGATGGTTGTGTTTACTAATGACTCTCATTACTTGCAAACCCCTGGACCAGCTCTCCAGCTGCTACAGCTGCCCTGAGATGAGGATGCAGTTCTGATTCACACACTCTCAGATCACATTGCAGGGGATTTTTTGAGTGCTTAGCCCTTCTGACCCTCTCCATCAAATTGCACTTTGCCCAGAGCGCAGCACTGAGCACTCTGAGTGGTTCTGCTTGTGCTGCTCGGGGACACTCTCAGCTGCTGCTGTCATGGTGTGTGCAGAGTTTGCCCCTGGGATATTCCCTGTGCTGGAACAGAAATAGAAAAAGCATTCTCCCATTGGACTGCTGCTCTTTGAATCCGTGCTGTAAAGAAAAAAACGAGGTGTGGGAGCAGGCCCGATGGTTGGATGAGAGATCTCTGCAGACAGCGTTGCTCATGGAACACGTGCTTTATTTGCAAGGGTCATGGGTGACAGAGCCTGCTCTCAGCTGCCAGCCCAGCTGATGGCATGGCCCCAAGAGAGGGAGAATTTCCTGTTACAGTCACTTTTATCCCATTCCATGTTGAATATTCTATTTACAGTGACCAACCGGTGTGAGACACAAATCCTGCAGAATTTACATACAGCCTATGAGAACTACTAGATTTGCATAAGGGCTACATTCTAAACCTTAATGCTGATCTCTAAAATCCCCTCTTCCTGCCTTCTCAGCAGGCCCCTTCCCGCATGGTCAGAGGTATTGCCCAATATCCTGTCTTCTGCTCCAGCATGCCTCACATCTCAAAGACTGCTGTCATTTCTATTTCGCTGACAGGTTGATGTTTTCAGAACCTGTTGCCAAGCAATCACATTTATAAGATTTCCCTGGATCACCTTCCCCAACACCCAGGGTCTTCCACTCAGTCCAGCAGCGAATGCCAGTGAATTTTACAGCAAGGTCCAGCCAGAGTCTGACTTTTTGGGAGCTCCAGGACTCCCCTGCCCACCCTGAGCTCCGAGCTCTGACCAGGGGGATGGGCTGCCCATCACCTCTGTGAGCCCACAGAAATCCCACACCCCCTAGGATTGTCTGTTCTCCAGAGGCAGGAATGGGGCAATGGGATCCTGTGTTGTAACAGCAGCCCCCAAATCCTGGCTCCAAGGCCATTCCAGCCCTGCCCATGCTGTGGAGCACGTCCAAGGCTGGACTGAGCAGGTTTGGCCTGCAGAGATGGAGAAGAGCCCTGAATTCCCCCAGACCTGGCTCACAGCAGGGCCCAGCTTCCAGCTCTCCATCCACACCTCACCCAGTGCCCAAATCTGCCAGAGGAGCTCCTGGGGACCCCAGGGCAGCTCAGTCATTCCAAGGATTTCACAGCTCAGCCCCACCTACAGCCACCAAACTCATCCTGATGAAAACCACGAGTTCCTTGGATGAAAGCTTCTGCCCACTTTAATATTATTATTATTATTTATAGACATTTTAATATTTCTAATAGAAAGTAGAAGAGCTGGATGCTGCTGCCACGTTAAATTAGTTCCAGCTGGAATCCATCAGAGGGTTTTTCCAATAGATTTCTTCCCTGACAGCTGGCTCAGCCTTCCTTCCACGGAGCAGGATAATGTTTCATGGTTTGCTGCCACTCTGGTACTTAAGATTTCAATTCTCTTGCTTTATTTGTAGCAAGTTAACTGCCATTAACAGAAACAATTCCTTCTGAAATGATAACCACCTTACAGATGCCAAATCTAATAGTTCCATTATCCTTGATTACCTCCTGGAATTTAAGAGAAGGGAAAATTGCTCTGGTTTTATCCAGAGTATGAACAACCCAGTTCATCTCCTCCACTGGGAATAGGTGTGGAAACCTCTGACTTCTCCTGTCAAAACCTGTTAGAGGCACTCAGAGAAGAGGTAAAAGCCAGAAAAAGAATCCAGGAGAAAATTTCAGACAAAGGAAACTGCATTTTGGACCCAATAATGGGAATCAGTGGGAACTCTCAACCAGGTAAACGAGGTTTTCTGGACTGGAAACAGCTCAGGAGCCACGAACAGGAGCTGTATCCTGAG
Source organism: Nicator chloris (assembly GCA_013400495.1). Lineage (NCBI taxonomy): Eukaryota > Metazoa > Chordata > Aves > Passeriformes > Pycnonotidae > Nicator > Nicator chloris. Next base: position 119,098 of record WAAE01006315.1, on the reverse strand, counting down.
AGCTTCTTTCACTGTTACTGATAAATCCTGGAATAGGTTGGGTTGGAAGGACCTCAAAGCCCACCCAGTGCCACCCCTGCCATGGCAGGACACCTCCCACTGTCCCAGGCTGCTCCAGCCCCAATGGCCAACCTGGCCTTGGGCACTGCCAGGGATCCAGGGGCAGCCACAGCTGCTCTGGGCACCCTGTGCCAGGGCCTGCCCACCCTGCCAGGGAACAATTCCTTCCTGAGACTTCAAAAATGACTTCACCTTATAAAGCACAGAGCCATCAATCCTTCCCCAAATTCTCTTGGAAACAGCTTAACTGAGATTTAGCAACTTCACCTTCAAGTTTTCCCCTTCCCCAGGGTGCTGCAGGTGCTGCTCCAGCCCAGGACGCCGGGGAGCTCCCGCTGCTGGGCCCTCCAGCAATCCAAATGAAGTGCTCCATTCTCCTCTCTAACAATGCCTCCACATTAAATAAATGAGGAATCAAGCAGCACTCAGCAATTTAAATAAAAACACCATTTGATTTGGGAGTAAATCCCTCCAAAAGGTGGCCGCTGACAAGAATGGATTGCTCATCCCCAACGAAATAATGGCCTGCAGACAAAGAGCTGATAAAACCTCTTGTTCCTCTACCCCTTAATTAAAAGCATTAACAGAGCTTGTTTTTAAAAATCACCCAGCTCAGCCAAATGCATTTTTATTTGTCCCAACAGCTTTTCTCCCTTTAATGAGAAAGGAAAAGCAGAATTTGGCAGGAAGGAAGAGCAGAGATGTTGAGCAGAATTATTGGGTTTGTATCCAGAATTCCACAGTGTTACTTCCTTGCCATTCTTTTGGTTGGTTCTTCTGTAAGAACAAGTGAAGAAAGGTCAAGAAGAGCAGCTTTTATGAAATATCCTCCTCATGGATCTCTAAATAAAGATGAAGAAGATACAGAGAAAAACGTTTATCCTGCTCTATTAAGTTATTTTAATGGTCTTCCTTTCTTTAGCTCACAGTTACCACCTAATGATTAAAAAGTCTCAAGGAGATTACTCCTTCAATTCAAGGAAATTAATTTTCCCCCACAATTGGATTTGGCTTCCAATTTTACACTAAAGAACAGGTTATGAAATATGTAGAAAAAAGATATTAAAAAAATAATTAGTGGGTTTATTATTGACTGCAAGAGGCTGAGAACAGACTGGAAGAACTTCCAGGGTGTCCAATTCCTGTTAAACTGCTGCTGGTTCTAATAAACTTGGACCATGGAGTTGCTCACCTTCCACACCACCAGGCACTGCCCCACACCTGGAGCATTTGGGACAGTCCTGTACCTGCCCAGAAGGAAGGTCTTTGTCCCTCTGCCAACCCTGCCATTCCTCATTCAACACACTGAATCCACACATCTCACCATCATGGAATGGGTTAGCTTGGGAAGACCTTAAAATTCACCCAGTTCCACCCAGCAGGGACACCTTCCCCTGTCCCAGGCTGCTCCAAGCCCCATCCAGCCTGGCCTTGGGCACTGCCAGGGATGGGGAATCCATGGGATAACCTGTGCCAGGGTGTCCCTACCCTCACAGGGAAGGATTCCTTCCCAAGATCTGATCTCTCCCTGCCCTCTGGCAGTTTGACTCCATTCCCCTTGTCCTGTCCCTCCAGTTCCTGATGCAGGGTCCCTCTCTGCCTTCCCCATGGCCCCTCTGGACCCTGGGAGGTGCTGGGAGCTCTCCACACAGCCTCCTCTTCCCCAGGCTCAACAATCCCAAATGTCCCAGCCTGTCTCCACGGGGGAGGTGCTCCAGTCCCTTTATCAACTCCAGAGCCTCCTCTGGCCTTGCCCCAGCAGCTCCATGCTCTCCCCATGCTGGGGGCACCAGAACTGTGCAGGGCTCCAGGTGGGCTCAGGGGAACAATCCCATTTTCCACGCTGGGATTTCCCACTCCTGCTGCCTCTCTGCACCTCCACGACCCAGCTGGGGCTCCTGGTGGGATCCAGCATCTCAGCAGGAACCTCTGGGAGCCTCTGAGCTCCAGGGCTGAAATTCAACCAGCTCACAATATGCAGAAAATGTCAGGCAAGTTATCAAATTAAGGCCTGTGGCTTTAATTAGTGGCCTATCAATGATTTCCCTGACAACAGCAGGGAAGGGAAGAACACCACCTTTATTTTCCTGTGACACTCTCTGATAAAACACTGGTTTTCTCTTGGCCAGAGGCAAGATTAAGGACCTGCCTGCAAAAGAAACAACTCAGTTCCCTCTGTGCTCAGAGAATAAATAAATAAATACTAAGGTCTGGGAGGGGTACCACAGGTTTAGACAAGGGAATTTTGTGTGGAAATTTAATACAAGGATGGGGCATTAAGGATTGACCCCTCAGATCATCAAACAGGGATAGGCAGAGCCTGCTCCAGGGCAGATCCCTGGGGGACAGAATCCATCCCAACCCTCTGCTGCACTGGCACTGTGTCCTGGAACCAGGGATGCCAGGATGGAGCCTCCAGCTCTGACTGCTCCCTGAGCAGCCCAGCCCACTGCAGCACCCAGTGTGAGCTCAGCAGGACAGCTCTGGGGTGGCTGAGGGGCAGCATGCCTGCTGAGTGTCCCCAGGCCACCCTGGAGCTGCCACCACCCCCAGGTGACATCCTGTTCTCAGGGCACCTGCAGCCACCCCTTCTGCAAACCACGGAGGAAACCTCTGCTCCCCCAGACGTGGAGGAGGAGGGGAACTGGAGGCATTAAAAAGGCACTGGGAAGCAGCAGGTCTGGTTGGCTTCTGGCCCATCCACTCCCTTGGGAACTGCCCTGGCCCCTGGAGGGGTGGGCTGGGATGGCAGGGGTCAGGCAGAGCCAGGGGCTGGAGTGAGCCCCTTCCCTGAAATGGGATTGCAGCGAGGTGAGAGAAATCCCTGCCCAGGGAAATGGGGGCCAGAGCAAGGCAGAGCCCCAGAGACAGAGCTGGCCCTGCCCCACCTGCCCACCATCTCTCTCAGCTTCATCCCACTCCATCCTCAGAGAGGGCTGGGCCACACCCAGGAGGCAACAGAGAGCGTGAGGATGAGGCAGAACCTCCTGCCTGGCCCTGGCCCTCCCAGCTTCTCCCCAGGGGCTCCTCAGCCACAACCCCAAACACTGGTGCCCCCATCCCAGTTCTTCCCAACCCCAAACACTGCTGCCCCTACCCCAGCTCCTCCCAACCCCAAACACTGCTGCCCCCATCCAGCCCTTCCTTACCCCATCCCAGCCCTTCCCAACCCCAAACACAGCTGCCCCCATCCCAGCCCTTCCTTACCCCACCCCAGCTCCTCCCATCCCCAAGCACCCCAGGCAGGCAGGATGCATTCTGTGGAGCAGGATTTGCTTTGGAAGCTCTCAGCCCCTGGATTTCTGCAGGAAGGGCCGAGTGTCCGAGGCCAGGGCAGCTGCTGGCAGTGCCCAGGCAGGAGCCTGATGGCAAAAGCCCAAAAGCCACTGTCACACAAAGCATGTCCCCAAAGGGGAGTCACACATTGCTGTGAGACACCTCTGTGCAAAGCAGGAGCTGGGAAGAGCCACGCTCCCAGCCCCCCTGCACTGCCAGGGAATAGAGAAAGCTGGATGCCTTTCCCAGGAATGGAACCAAATGTCCATGAAGGAATGGCATTTTGGTCCCCAGCAGCATCCCTGCCTTAATCTCATCCCCAGGGCAGCATCTCCAAGAGCTGTTCCTTGAACAATTCCCGTTTCCCTGCCCCAGTGCCCCTGGTTAATTGTCTGTTTCCAATGGGTTTATCTCCCTGCTGTTGCTAAGTACCACAGAACCTGTGAAACAAATTAAAAATAAGAGAGACCACATAAAAGAGATGCTGGATTGAATGGCTTTGCTGAATTTAGTGGAGATTAATACCACTTAAACTTTAATGGCAAGGAGGCTGGGAAAACTGGATTTTTAAAAATGCCTCTTACATCTACCCATGCCTGTGACCTTGCTGAACACACATTTGACTTTGTCACTGTTCTCTGCCTGCTCTGGGACTTCAGGCAAAGCATTTAACTCCTTTGTAGCTCTGTTTCCTCCTCTGTCAGGTGAGTTGAACACCTGGATGCTCTTGAGAAAAACCATTTATAAATCAGTTTAGTGCTTTCCCCACTGGAGCTCCTGAATTCACTGCTGATATTGCTAGGGGACCCGAGCCCCCAGTCTGTGGTGAGACAAGCACTGTGGTTTAACAGCCTTGTGAGTGAGGCTTGGCTGGTTGCCAGCCCTGCTGCTACCCCCTGCCACGGCAGCACCAGCAGCTGGTGCCCACCCTGTGCCCAGACACAGCCAGGGAACCACTGCTGATTTCCACCTCCTTGTCCAAGCTCAACGACAGAACTTCCCCTCCAGGATGAAACTGCTGCCTCAGGCACTGCCCAAAAGCCTTTTCCTTTCTGGTATGTTCTCAGACCCCAAGGATGTCCCAGCACTGAAGACTGCTGGATGCCTGGACACGTCCTTCATGCCCCAGGAGTACTGTACACTCCCCCTCTCTGAACAGGAGTCCCCACATGGAGCTGCTGCTCTGGGCTGCCCAAAGCCTCGTGTGCAGGGAGCAACTGTCCCCAGCTGTGTGTTGTCACCTGATGTCCAACCCCAGCCCAAGGGCAGGGCTGCTGCCATTCCCAGAGCAGGAGCCCTGGTGCCAAGAGCCCACCCAGCTCCCACAGCCGCCCTGCTGGGCCCCACACATGGCACCAACCTGGAAAACCCTTCCAGGCCAAGACCCTGAGCTGGGATCAGCCTTGCTCAGGGCCATCAGAACGTGCACAGGGTGTCTGGGGCTGTTCTCCCTCACTGGAAACACCTCCAGGGGACCCCTCCAATGGCCCTGGTGCTCCTGTGCTCTCTGTCACAGCAGGGGCAGCATTTGGGGGCTGCACTCTGAGTCCCAGAGTACAAACCCAAAGAAGCCACCTTGGCCAAAGTTAATTTGGTAATTACCCTCAAATGGGGCTTGGTGCTGTTGAGAAAGAGAGGAAATAGTTGCAGGGTTCTCCCTTGGGATGTGCCTGGCAGAGGGCTCCTCCTCTGAGCCCATGTCCTGGCTGAGCTGCTGCTGGGGACACTCAGGGAGCTTCACACCTGGGGGCCCCTCTGGCACCCAGGGACGTGTCCAGGTGCCTCCCCAGAGCTCAGGGGGCTGAGGCTCCTTCCCACAGTCCCCAGAGCACATCTGCAAACATCTGCATGCCGGGGGTTTGACCCCTGACAGGACCCACTTATCCACAAAGGCAGAATTGGGAAATAATTGTGATCACTCACTGTGATTTATTAGGGACACTCCCACAGGAGAGGCCACACAAGTCTCAGGCTTGGGGCTGAGCTAAAGCAGAGCAAGATTTTCATTTGTGCACCGGTTCATACTGGAAGCCTCTGAAAAACGCATAAAAGGCATATGCAAGAAAAACACTTTCCTTGCCTGGAAAGCCACTGCAAATCAAGGCAGGCCACCAAGAGAGCCCAGATCAGCAGAGATGAGGAGCCAGGAAGGCTCAGGATCTGCTTAACCTGGATTTATTTTCCCTCTGTGGCCGTGACCCTCCGAGCAGATGTGGCAATCGCTGTTCCATCTCCCTGCACAGAGATGCTCCAGCACAGGCTGTGAGCAGCCCAGGAGCTGAGCCCCAGCCTGGGCTCCAGCAGGGACAGGGAGCTTTGCTGCTGGCTCATCAGGCTCAGGCCACCAACAGGACACAAAGTTCAGCCAAAAGCAAGCCGTTTGAAATTCGAACCTGAGCCAGGAGATGAGGAAACCCAGGAGTGCCCACCTGTGCATCCCTGCTCAGGAATGGGGCAGGGAAGGAGAGCACCCCCCTTTATTAACCCCAACAGGGACCACCAGTCACCTGAACCCAGCCTCAAGCACCTCCAAGAGCTCCTTGGGGGCTTCAATCCCACGGGAATCTCCAGTGAACTGGCATTGTGTGCAAATCAGATCTGTTTATTCCACGGCGGGGATTGTTGCCTTCGATATACACACAGGGGATGCACAGNTGGCATTGTGTGCAAATCAGATCTATTTATTCCACGGCGGGGATGCACAACTCCCCAGGGCAAAGGCAGCCAGCAGCTTCGAAGTTGCCCCAGAAGTCGTTTAAAAGCTCATTTGTGCTAATTGGCAGCCACTGAAATCCAGCTCATTGGCAGCTGGGAGCAGGGCAGGAGGGGCCTCACCAGATCCTGGGATTTAACACCCACAGCACTTTCAAACCACTCTGCAGGTCCCCGAGAGGACAATAAAGTCTGATTATAAATCCCAGATTTAAGGATTTGAGTTTGTGCCACTTCAAACCCCCAGTGACAGCACATGGACACTGAGATTTCACCCCTCTGAAGGGGAGAGATTTCGTGGCCTTTAAATTCAGAGGCTGGGTTGGGTTGGAACCTTGCAGATCATCTCATTTCAACCCCTCCACCCCAAACCCTAAAGATCAGGTGGCATAAAAAGGAAATAGATATTTGTATTGAATATAAAAATATTCAAAGAGGAATAACACTGATTTCTTTAACAATTGGCACTTTGAGCCTGCTTGACAACAAAATAAAGTGCAGGAAAAGGCAAAGAAAAAAGGGGCTAAACACTTCTCCTTAAAAACCCCTCAGATGGTGACCAGAGTTTGGGTGGCCAAGACTGCACGTGCTCATCTAATCCCAAATTTAATCCTAAATCCACTCCCATTGCCTTTCAGGGGGGAGCACCTCATGTCTTGTGGCCAAAGAAAAGGTGTTGGAGCCCAGGGCTCAGCAGAGACCCCCATGAACACCCTCAGGTACATCTTGGGGGGTTCAGGACCCTTGCTGGGACCCCAGGAGAACAAACACTGCCTTTCACCTTTGCCCATGGAAAGGACTTTTAACACTCAGAGAAGAGTTGTAGGTTTGATAAAATGTTAGTTTAGTTTATCACAGGGTGTGAAAATGGAGTTTGGGTTTTTGGGATGGAGGCTGGAAAAGGGACAAGGTGGAGGATCTTGGGTGGTACCTGAGCTGCTTCTCTCTCCTTCACAGACCCCATCTTCTGTTGTGTGGTGGCACAGGGGGATTGGGTGGAATGGTTTGAGGTAGAGATGTTAATTAGAGAAATAAGTAAGGATAATAGGTACAGAATTGTAAACATAATACATTTGGGATTTGGATTGGGTCAAATGGCTCCATAAGGCCTTGGGGGTCACTCCCTGGGGCCATTCCAGCCGTGCTCTCAAAGAGAAAAGACCTTGTCACTGAAGAGTGCTCAACTAAAAGGTAACAAATAATAAACACCTGAACAAGAAGCTGGAAGTCTCTCTCTGCTCCTTTCTAACTCTGGCACGAACTGATCTGGGAAGCAGAAAAGACAAAGGGAACCCTGCAGGTTTTGGGTCTCTGCTGCCCTGGGGGTTTGGCTCCTGCTGCTGCTCACCCTCCCTGAAGGGCCCGTCCAGGAATGCAGGATTTCCTCCTCAGGAACATGACCCTACAGCAAGAACTGCACCGTAACTCCATCTCCTTCCACTGTTGCCAGAGTGCTAATTAAATGCTAATTACCCTGGGATGTAATATGTATAACTACCAGGCACTTAACAGGGACGTGTTATTTACTTTGCTGTTTTTAACATGAATATATTTTTTCTCAAGGGCAGCCAAGCAGCTGATTTTGAGTCGTGTTCTTCCTTTCCACTGAGCATAAAAATCACAAATTTCACAAGTAAACAAAGTTCCCTTTGTCTCAGGCACAACAACGACCATGCCCTGGTTACAGCACCGAGCTGGGGCTGAAGATCAGGATTAACACCCTGAGCCTGAGCTTGGCACCCAAACTGGGACCTGGGCAGTGATTTCTGACCTATCTTCCACCAAAATACCCTTGCTTTTCCACCAAAATACCTACGCCTGCTCCAAGTGACATCATATGAAAGAAACCGCAATAAACTGACTTTGGAAGGTGAAGATGGGCTCAGGTGGGCTCTCTGCAGAACAAACCTGCTCTGTTTACAGCTGAAACACCATTTTTCATCTCTGAACACTCAAGCCAAACTGCAGAAACCAGGAGAGAAATATCCCTGAGCAAATCCTTGCCTGGAACAGAGATGCTGCCAGCCCGAGCTGTGCCTCTGGGGACAAAGACACAAAGGGAACTGTGGCCTGCCACAAAGCTGAGCTGAGGAGTCATTCCCTTGACAGGCAGAGCAGAGCACAGGTCCTGTCAGCTCCTAGGAAACAGCAGGAACAGCAGAGCAGGGAAAGCCTGAGACCCTGCTAAGGTCAGGTTGAGCTGGGGGAGCAGCCCCAGAGCCCTCTGCCACCGCAGGGACTTTGGGGTGATTTGGGGTGATTTGGGGTGACTTTAGGGTGACTTTGGGGTGCCTTTGGGGTGATTTGGGGTGATTTGGGGTGACTTTAGGGTGACTTTAGGGTGATTTTGGGGTGACTTTAGGGTGACTTTGGGGTGATTTGGGGTGACTTTGGGGTGATTTGGGGTGATTTTGGGGTGATTTGGGGTGCCTTTGGGGTGCCTTTGGGGTGACTTTGGGGTGACTTTGGGGTGCCTTTGCACCATCACATTCATACCTCCAGTACAACCACAACTCACCCACTGGTCCCAGTTCCCTTCAAACCCTCAGCAGCAGCTCCCAAACCCCAATCCCTCCTCAGCTCTACACTCCAGGCACTGTTGGAAGCTGGTGGTGGGTGATGCCACCAGCAGTGGGGTTTGCACAGCCCCTGGTGCCCACAGACAGATCCCTGCAATGGCTGGGAAAGGTTCAGGAGCCTCAGGTCCCTGGGAACTGCAGGGATATTCCTGCAGACAGAGTTTAGGTGAGTGGTTTCCATCCCCATCATGGGCTGTGAGGAATGGTTACTGACAGCTGGAGCAGCTCCACTCCCTGGGAAATGAGGGAGCAGGGAAACAGCCCCCTGAGCACCTCGAGGAGCTGAGCAATGCATTTGTTGTGACACCTCCTTGAGAGCAGCTCTGTGCCCCTTCAGGCATCCCTGGCACAGCAGCACAACTCCTGGGGAGCACAGCAGATCCACCCTGTGCCTCCAGCCTTTAACAGCACAGCTCACTCTCACTGCTCAGCACCAGGGTTTGTTTGGTTTAAAACACCCAGAGAAGCTGATGGAAAAGAAAAATGAGAATGGGGAAAACTGCAGTGAAACGTAAATGCAAGCTTGGTAAAGATGATTGCCAGGTAAGGGAACTCAGGGGTGGAGAGGATGGCTTGGATTCACCCCCACCTGCATTAGTGCAGATCCACCCAAGCACAAAGCACAGGGGCTGATGTTTGCAGAGAGATTTAGCCCAGCTTGTTTAGGGGTCAGGCAACTCAGAGCTCACTGCTCCCAAAGCTGAGATCCCATCCCAGGGACACTGATCACACCAGGAGACCCATGGAAATCTGTGTCTCCTGCAGCTGCACAAGCTGGGAAGCACAAAGTGATGCAAGAGCTCTTTGAAAAGGCAGAGGAGCAATGCTGAGCACAGGGCAACCAGGAAAGTGCTGGTGATCAGCTCCTGACTTCAAACCCTGAGCACCAGCACAGCCTTGACTGACTTCTGCTGGGATGGGGCACACTCACCACGAGACCCCTCTGGGACAGCTGCTTGTGGTTCCTACATTCTTTCTTTTTTTGAGTGGAGAGGGTGCTGGTGTTGCTTTTTTAGTTTGCTTTGGCTTGCTGTTTGTGGGGATTTTAAATCACCAAATGCAAAATGAGTTGATTTTTCTTGAATCACAGAAGCCCAGAGGATTCTGGCTTAGAGGGACTTTAGAGATCACCTCCTTCAAGCCTCTGCCATGGCAGGGACACCTCCCACTGTCCCAGGCTGCTCCCAGCCCCAGTGTCCAGCCTGGCCTTGGGCACTGCCAGGGATCCAGGGCAGCCACAGCTGCTCTGGGCACCCTGTGCCAGGGCCTGCCCACCCTGCCAGGGAACAATTCCTGCCCAAAATCCCATCCAGCCCTGCCCTCTGGCAGTGGGGAGCCATTCCCTGTGTCCTGTCCCTCCATCCCTTGTCCCCAGTCCCTCTGCAGCTCTCCTAGAGCCCCTTCAGGCCCTGAAGGGGCTCTGAGGTCTCTCCAACACCTTGTCATCTCTACCCTGAACACCCCCAGCTCCAGAGGAGGTCAACCCTCTGGAGCCTCCTCTCCCAGTGCAGACTTGGATCCAAGACCCACTCAAAGTCGATAGCAAAACCCTCAGCAAACTCCTGGGTGGAAAAAATTCACCCTCCTGTATGAAATGTATAAGGAAAAACTTTAAAAAATGTGTTTGGCTCACAGGCTGAGCAGCCAGGGGCCATCCCCAGGCAGCTCCTGCCCTGTGTCACCTGGAAGTTGGGATGAAGGGCTCAGCCCTGTGTCCAGGTGCCACCAGCCCAGGGAGAACTGGACCTGGAGAGCCAGGATTTAATTCCACACTGCACAGGAGGGGGGCTTGTCTGATGTCAGCACTCAGGGAGCAAAAGAAATGCAGGAAACAGGGCCCTCTGCCCCCAGTGTCATCCCAAGGGGCAGAATCCCACTCCCTGCTGCACACAAAGCCCTCAGCAGGAATGTCTGACACTCCTGTGTCTGCAGGGCTTTCCTGCCAGCCACAACCAATGGGCCACAAAACTGCAGGACTGAGAGAGTGGGACAAGGGAACTGTGGTTCCCAGGGCTGGCACAGGCACAGGAGGGACCTGTCTGACCCTCAGCCAGCCCTGCAGCTCTGCAGGGGGAGTTTGGATGCTGATGGATACAGGGCAAGTGACAGCCTGGCACGGGGAACCCCAAGGGCTCCACCACTCCAGGAGGGACCTGTCTCCCACTCCAGGAGTTCTGTGGCCAAGGGGCTGAGTCTTCCCTGTGTTTTGCCTCCAAGCTGAGCAGTGTCAGATTCCAGGGGGAAAGGATCTGCAGTTTGCTGTGGCACAGCTCCAGCAGGCTGCAGCCTTTAACAAATCCAGACTGATGGAATCCACAGGCTGGGAAGGACTGGAGGGAGGGGATGTCAGTGTCTGAAGCCCTAAAGAGGAGCTGGCTTAGCAGGGAACCTTGGCCAGGGCATCATCTGCAGAGCCCTGCACCTCCAAAGGCTGGGGAACCACACCAGTGAGTTCATTCCCTCAGGACATGCCCCAAGAATTCCAATCCAGCTGCCCTCTGAGTGTTGGACAAACCTAAACTGCATTTATGCTGTGTCTTTGCAGAGGCTTCCTGCTTGTGGAAAATCAGCAGTGGGAAGGAAAGACAAAAAATCCATCCTGTGCCAGGACCTGCTGCTGGCTTTACTCCAGGGAGGAACAACTCTGCCCTCTGTGCCCTTTTCCTGCAGAGCACCACGGGCCAAAAGAGCCAGAAGCACTTTGGTGCCACTTCAGCTTTAATCAGGAATTTTAATCAGAAAAGAGGTGCTGATTTAACAGCCTGAGGCAGGGCAGGGAAGTGCCCAGGAGCAGCTGCAACACCTGGGTGCCAGATGCAGGGGCAGGAGGTGGAAATGTTAAGGAGGGGATTGAAGGCAGCCCCAAACCTCCCTTGAGCTGTGGGATAAACGTGTACATAACCTCCACGGGATCAAGGGCTGCCATGGAAAGGTTCCTGATCCCCACCTGAAACACATCTGAGCACTTCAGTGCTGCTGCTGAGCTGCACAACCTCCCCATCCCACTCCCATTGCTCTGAGGTGACACTGACATTTTCACAGGTGACACCAAATTGTGGCTGGCAGGCTCTCACTGAGAAATTCACTGGGAATTAAGAGAACCATTAAACTCTAAATTGAGGGCTTGTGATGCATCTTACAGATTCTTGCCTGGCAGTTTGAAAAAGTCCCAGAGTCCTGTCCTACAAAACACTGCCCAGATTCCCACTGCCAGGAATTGTTTGTCCCTGCCTGCAGCTGGGCATCCCTGAAGGGCAGCAAAGGCACTGAAATAACCTGTCCTGGGGCAAAATCTCCCAGACTGGGGAAAAACCAACCCAGAAGTTTGCTCTCATCAATAACCCTGAACCATCACAGAGTCCCAGCCTGGTTTGGGGTGGAAGGACCTCAGAACTCACCCAGTGTTGGGACTCTCTATCCCTCAGCATTTAGAAACAGTTTGGCCAGTTTTGGTCCTAATCCTGCAAACAGCACCTAAGGCAATGTTTGCAGTTAGAAGATGTGGAAGAATCCCAAAATACATATTTTCCATGGGATCAGTGCTTACTGCTGATCTTCTCTTTAACTCCAGCTCAGCAAAACCCTAAACACATCCTTGGCATTGAACTCCCACAGCTTCACATCCCATTTATACATTCCAGCCTTCTCCTGCTCCAGAGCTGCATCCACTGAGGCCAAACCAGCTCATTCTAATTAGCACTGATAAACAAACCTGCTGCCTTCTACCTGGAGGTTTGGGAACTCCTCCCACCCTCCAACAGCTTTGAGGGGATAAAGGAAAGCCATGGCCAGGGCACCACTGATGCAGCACTCCTGGGGTCACCAGGAGATTCCAGCCCTTCATCATTCCTGGAGAAAGGAAAGGAAAGGAAAGGAAAGGAAAGGAAAGGAAAGGAAAGGAAAGGAAAGGAAAGGAAAGGAAAGGAAAGGAAAGGAAAGGCCATTGGAGAGGTGCAGGAAAAGGTCTGAGCTGCCCATAAGAAGCCAAATCAAAGGCATTTACAGAAGGACAGTTCTTAGACATGGTTAAAGTCACAAATTCATTCCATCTCCCCTCAGCTCGTGGTCCTTGGCAGTGCTTTGCTGGGAGCTGCAGCTGGGGGCTGCACCTCCCTCACACTCTCAGAAGCTTCCCAATTCTTTTTTTATACCATTATTTTAGCAGAAAAGCTCATCTGGCCAAAGCAGGCATTGGGAAACCCCTGTGCACTGCCACAGGACATCAGCCCATCACACATGCTCACACCCCCAGATCCCAGCTTCCACAGCTCACCTTTCAGAGCTGGCTGAAAAATTCAGCTCTCCCTTTAAACATGAAAATTGCTGCTGTTTTGCCTTTTCTGAGTGCCCCAAGTGCCTCCAGAGTTGCTTTTGAACCACACTGAGAGTCAGATGCACGAGCCAAAACTCTGCAGTTGCAGCCTGGGACCTGGAGCATCTGTGTGGTTGTTTTTTCTCCCCATTAATTTAATTTGACAGAAACAAGCAGGAAAGCTTCTGGCTCCCGTGTGGGCAAAGTGGATAAACAGCAGGAATTTTAAGGGAAGCTGAAACTAAACTGAAGAGAAAGAGGCTGGTGCCCTGGCTAACAGCCTTGTGTGCTTCCTCTTCCCATCCCAGGCTCCGTGCCCTGCATGTCAGAATGAAACTGTTTTCAGTTCACCACTTGTTCCAACGTATCCTTTGTGTTTGATACGGACCATTTGGACGGGAAAAACAACACATCCTCTCCCAGGATGGATCCCAGGATGGAGGAGGAGAGGCAGTGACCCATCACTGCCTGGCTGCCCCCAAAGCCACCAGATTTGGACTCCAGAGCAGCCAATTGTCATCCTACTGCTCTGGAAAAACCTGCAAGAGTGAGTAATTTCTTAATGGGAAAACGTTTGTGTAGCTCTGTGGTGAGAACTGCATGAATTGAACATCCCAATTACCCTTGCAGAGTTAATCTTCCAGCCTTGTTTGGTTTGATGATTTCTTTGTTTTCCAGCGTGGCAGCACTTGGCCCTTGCACCCTGCCCCTGCTCCTGGATGCAGCAGGACACCTTTGAGGGATGGTGCTGGCTCCAGCTGAGCCCAGCCTGTGGAGCAGCCGTGGGATCCATCCAAAGGAACATCTCTGCCCTCTCTGAGCACAAGCTTTCCCCGGCTGCAGCACTCCTGGATTCTTCAGAGACTGAAATGCAGCCAGGCCTGAAGGAGGCTCAGCCTCGCCCCACTGCTGGACTGGAAGCTCTGCTGCCCAGGGGGAAGGGACAAGGTGACTTTCTGTGCTGGCTGGGAGGGGTGCAGGAGCTGGAACTGGGAGATGTGCAGAGGCAGCTGTGCCCTCAGCAGAGCTCTCCCAACAATCAGTGACCCAGCCCTCAGCCTCACCCGTCCTCTCCAAGCAGTGGGAAATCTGGGCTCAAGGGGAGAAAAGGTTTTGCAATCAGGTTCAGCTGGGAAAGGGTTTTGGTCCAACCAGGCCTTCCAGGGATCCAGGGGCAGCCTCAGCTTCTCTGTGCCAGGGCCTCCCCCCACTCCCAGGGGACAATTCCTTCCCCACACCTGACCTCAATTCCCCCTGGCTGTGGGGAGTCATTCCCTGTGTCCTGTCCCTCCAGTTCCTGATGCAGGGTCCCTCTCTGTGTCCCCTCCAGCCTCTGGGACGTGCTGGGAGCTCCCCACACCTCCTGCTCCTCCCCAGGCTGAACTACCCCAATGTTCAGCACCAGCTGCTGCAGGATTTCCCACAGGGTTATCAGCCACTCATCTGGACAATGTAAACAGCTAAAATGACTCTGCTCTGGGAGATGGCAAATGGTTTAGGGCTGAAAGAGGGTGATGCTGTGGGAGAAAAAGCCACTACAACCCTCTCTGTGGTGAGGGACAAACTCCACTGGGAGTCCAAGCACAGGGATGGGGACAGGGACACACAGGGCTGTGTGATGCTTGTGCCATCAGCTCTGGTGGCTCTGTGAGTCAGGATCAGAGACATCACAAAGCCCTCATCAGCTCTTTATCCACCAGTTTGGTTTTATTCTACCCACTGCAAGAGCACCACAACCCCTTGCCTGTTTCTCCTGAAGCCTTCTTAACAATTTTTTTTAACAATTGGCTCTTAACTTCTTAACTGTTTTGAAAACTTGGATTAGAGGAGACGAAAAATCCCCCAAATCCCCAAAGTGACATTTTTGTTTCAGGTGACATCAATGCCTGATTTCCATCCTTCACAAAGACAGGGGCATGTCCTTCCCACCCAATAGCGACGGAACCCCAAATCCCTGACAAAACCCACTGAGAACTGATCAGCTGTGATGCAGGCTTCCAAACTGCCACTCCAGGAGCTGCCAGCAGCAGTTCTCCTGCCCACAGCAAGCCAGGGAAACCAGAGTGCACCTGCCCAAAGCAGAGTCCTGTCCCCAAGGTCACCCACAGCACTGGTACCTGCCTGGGGCTCTCTCACGTTCGTGGCTCGGCACAAATGAAGAAGAAAGTGGGGTTGGAGGGCACTGCCTTTGGGGCTGGGTTATTTTTTAACTCCAGTGCAGAGAATAATTCATTATGGGCATGATCAACACAGAGGGATCAGCTTCACAAAACAAGCAGACAGCTGCAATTTAATTCTTAGAAGAAGATTATTTTCATTTGTACAAACATGGAAAGCACTGTAGTGCACTACTTCAGAAATATTAAACTGGTGGTGTAAGAGTTGTTTGCATCAACCAAAGAGGATAAGAAAGGCAATACAATCTCTAATACCTCTGTTAATAAAATTTATACAGGTTTGAGAGAGTGAGAATGGCTCTTGTGAACAATAACCCCCTGCAGAAGCTGAGTGCATTCTCTTAGTTCACTGTTCCACATCTGCACTGCATCTCCCAGGCTCAGGAAAGGGATTTAAAATCCTTGGAATCCTTTATGGAACATGAGAACTGCCAGCAAATTCCACTGTCTCAGTTCTGTATTCCCAGGCAACAAAGAAAAGATTGAAAAATAGCAGGAAATATAAGGAGTGCTGGGGAAGCACTGCCACAGAACACAGGTTATTCTTATAAAACTTCATTTAGGTAACTCCTTTCCTGATTTATTCACATATTAAATGTTTCATGCAGTGCCCTGGATGCCCTGACAATCAAAACATTCAACATCACAGCTGAGAGACAGATCCACTGTATTTTACAGTACTTTTTCCTTGGAAAGGACCTTTCCTTCGTTCTGCCTGAAATAACATTTCAGGCAAAACCCAGCAGCCAAATTGTGCCTTCTGACATTCCCAGCCTCCACCAGAGCCCTGTGCTGCTCCACGTGGGACTGAACTGAACAGAAGCCAGGATCTGGGCATTAGCACAAGGAAATTTGGATCCTGGGCAGGAATTGTTCCCTGGCAGGGTGGGCAGGCCCTGGCACAGGGTGCCCACGGGAGCTGTGGCTGCCCCTGGATCCCTGGCAGTGCCCAAGGCCAGGCTGGAGCAGCCTGGGATGGTGGGAGGTGTCCCTGCCAGATGGGCTTTAAGGTCCCTTCCACCCAAATCATTCCACTATTCTTTGAAATTCAGCTCCAGAGATGCCATGAATACCAGGGGTGATGGCATCCCCATCACACCTCAGCTCTGCTTTCCTCTGACACCTTTCCCTGTGCAGCAGCACAGCAGTAACAGCTCCCCTCTGCTGGTTTAAAGTGATAGAAATTCAAGACCTTGAGGGTAAAGAGGCAGAATTTTAAAAACAGTTCATCTGCACCACAGGCCCCATGCCAGGCAGGCTGGATCCAGGGCCAGGCAGAGCCAAGAGATTCACTGCATCTTCAGAAAACCCTTCCCTGCTCCCTTGTCACCACAGGGTGACCCTGAGGCACAGCAGGTTCCTGCCCCAGCACTAACACAAAACATTCAGCAGGACCAAGGAAAGCTGCTCAGTGCAGACACTGAGCCTCAGGATCCCATCAGCCTTCCCAAGGCAGGCAGGGAGCCTGTGCTGCCTGTGCCCACACAGCTGCCTGGCTGGGGGACAGCAGGAGGACAGCTGGGGCACAGCTGGGGGACAGCAGGAGGACAGCTGGGGGCACAGCTGGGGGCACAGACAGGGCATACACAGGGCACAGCTGGGGGCACACACAGGGTACACACAGGGTACACAGGGTACACACAGGGTACACACAGGGTACACACAGGGCACAGCTGGGGGCACACACAGGGCACAGCTGGGGACACAGCTGGGGCACAGCTGGGGGACAGCTGGGGGCACACACAGGGCACACACAGGGTACACACAGGGCACAGCTGGGGGCACACACAGGGCACACACACGACACAGCTGGGGGCACAGCTGGGGCACAGCTGGGGGCACAGCTGGGGGACAGCTGGGGGCATACAGGGCACAGCTGGGGGCACAGCTGGGGACACAGCTGGGGGCACACACAGGGCACTGAGCCCACGTGGAGGCTGCACTGAGGAGCCTGGGGAGCAGGGATGACAATGACAGGAGTGAGCAGATCTCAGACCTGATGTCCTTTGGAGCCTTCTGCTTCGGGGCAGTGTTCACTGGACATGGAGATGAACTCTGAACAGCTTCCCTTTGCCCTCCTGACAAAACTCTGCAGGGAGGATGGGCTGTCAGGGGCTGAAGAGCAGGGCAGGGCCCAGGGGGCCTGTGGAGGACAGAGCTGGGCTCATCCTCAGGACAGAGCTGGGCTCATCCTCGGGACAGAGCTGGGCTCATCCTTGGGACAGAGCTGGGCTCATCCTCGGGACAGAGCTGGGCTCATCCTCGGGACAGAGCTGGGCTTATCCTCGGGCCAGAGCTGGGCTTATCCTCGGGACAGAGCTGGGCTCATCCTTGGGACAGAGCTGGGCTTATCCTCGGGACAGAGCTGGGCTCATCCTCGGGACAGAGCTGGGCTCATCCTTGGGACAGAGCTGGGCTCATCCTCGGGGCAGAGCTGGGCTCATCCTCGGGACAGAGCTGGGCTCATCCTCGAGGCAGAGCTGGGCTGATGCCCAGTCTGGGCTGATGCCCAGGCCAGCAGCTGGCCTCACTCCCTGCAGGGAGGCAGTGTGGGTGTCCTCAGCCCCTGCACTGCTCCCAGTCCCTGCAGACCCCACAGAGCCCCCAGCACCTCTGGCTGCCCATTCCAGCCTGGTAACACCACGGTGGTTTCTCCAGCACCACTCCAGGAGCAGCAGGTGCCCTCCAGAGGGACTGGGATGGGAGGGAAGGCCCAGCCCAGGGCAGTGGGGTCAGCAGAGACCCCCAAGGTGCAGGAGGGAAGGCTGTGGGGACAGGCTGTGGGGAGGGCATGGCCTCAGGGACACACAGCTGCCAACAGCCCCCAGAGCTGCATGGACACAGCCATGCTCTGCCCTCCCTCCCCCAAAGGCAGATGTTCAAAGTTACCCTGATTTAATACTCTGCTCCTCAAAGAGCTCCATCCAGTCCCTGCTCACAAACACAGCAGGACATGCTATAGACACATCCCTTTGTTATTTCCTGGGTGGAATCCCCTTCCCTTCCAGTGGCCCCTATATTTTCCTGTTTCTAATTTCACTGCTGTGTTTTTTGGAGCATCAAATATTCCGTGACCTTCCCTGAGCATCAAATAACCCTGAGTTAGGGCTTTAATATAGGGAAAATTCTGTGTGCCATATGTGATGGGGAGCAGAACATGCTGAGTGCACAGGGGGTGGAAACGTCCAGGGGGAGTTGCAGCAGAAGGAAGGGAAAACTCTGCATTAAAAATTGGTGTTTCAGAGCTGCTGAGCAAAGGAAGGGGGCTGTAGCAGCCAGGTCTGAGATTCTCTCCTGCTCCATCACTCCAGGCCCAGCAGCCGGGCAGAGAGTGCAGAGCCTGATGCCCAAAGGGGAACATATGGTGAGTAATTCCAAACTCATCCATTTTCCTGCTGAAATCTCAGCAGATAAATACGCCACTATTTGTCTGTTCCTTCTTCCTGCATGAAGGGACAAATCCTGGAAGGTGCTGAGCACCAGCAAGTTTTCTGAGACAGATCCCAGAGCTGAATCTTGTGGGTGATGGGGATGCTCAGCACCTCATGTCCAGCAGCATTCCAGCTCAGCTTGGGAGAGTTTACCTCTCCTTATCCTTGTCAACCTGCATTTGCAACCCCCCTGTCTCACTTCTGTCCCCCTCTCTCCTGTCAGAGGCTGAATACTGAGCAGGGATGTTGGATGAGAACATACTGAGCTCAGAAGGAAACCCAAGGATTCTGCCCGAAGGTTGGGGGCAAGAGCAGTTGTCCACTGGAAATTCATTTCCTGTAAAAGTTTCCATTGACAGTGAGTAACATTTACAGGAGTTTGTGAAGTTTTGGCTCACCAGGAAGAGTAATTGCATCCCAAAACCTCAACTCTTCACTGCAGCAAATCACTCAGCAGTGCTCAGAGGTCCTCAGAACCAAAATCCAATCTCTAAAGGTGACCTGGACACTCACAATGCTGAACCTCCGAGATTTGGGGCAGATCCCTCCTTTCTCTGACTGTTCTGAGGAAAGTGGCTCTGAAATCCATCCCATTTGCTTCCCAAATGCTGCAGGGGAAGCTCAAAATGAACGAGGTGTTGTCACTACAAATTCCCTCAGCTGGTCACCAGGTCACTGTCAGCAATGCACAGGAAGCTTTCCCACCACACCCCCTGCAGAGAGCTGGGCACCAGCCTGGATTTTCAGGTGTCCTCCCTGCTCTCAGAGCCTCTGAGGCTGGGCCCTGACACACCACACTCACCAGCCCCTGCCCAGCTCTGCAGCTCCTCGTGCTCCAGAGCTCCCAGGGGTGGCAGCAAGGCCACCCAGGCCTCCCTGTCCTTAGTGCAGAAATCCCAGATATGTCCCCTGCCACACTCCCTCCATCCTCCCGAGCCCTTCCAAAGCTGCTGTTAAATCCCAAAGTTGTGTTCACCCAGCAGACAGTCGTGGCTGTGTCAGGATTTTGGAGCTGTTTTGGGCACACAGCATCACAGCCCTGCTGTTGGAAGTACAGTTATTCCAGAGCCTTCCCAAAGACAGGCTTTTTGGGGAGACAGTGCTGCTGTTCTCCCTCTTTCCAAAGCCAGGCTGTCCTTGTGCCTTGTCCCATCGGCCCCTGCTTTGGATGAAATCACTACAAACTCTTTACACTTTTCCACAACTTGAAATCTCCCCACACCTGGACTCCCTTGGTGCCTCAGGGGCAAAAGGTGGGAAACACCAACATCCAACACCCCTGGAGGCCCTGCAGGAGCAGTCACAGGTCCTTCAGAGAACTGTGCCACCTGGGGCATCTGCAGCTTCTCTTCAGCAGCAGCCAGAGCTGAGCTCTGCCAAAGCCCCTGAGGGCTCCCTGCAGCTGCTGGTGACACAGCCCCAGGGACCTGGCTGTGGAGTGACAGGGCTGTCACAGAGCCAGCCTCATGGATTAAACATTAACCACGCTGCTGTCAGCGCCCTGCCAGAGCCAGCAGGGCCCTGCAGTGCCACCGAGTCCCCTGGCATGCCTGGGGGTCACCAGGGCACCCCTCCCTGCAGTGCTGAGGGTCCCTGGGCCCTCCTGCATCACTCCCCAGCGCTGTTCAGCTTTTAGGACAATAAAGGTGCTGCTCTGGGTGTGCCAGGAAGGCTTGTGGGTGACACCTCCACCCCTGGCAGGTTTTCCAGGGGATGTCTTGTAGCACAACACGCTTTTCCCAGTGGGATCATTTGTTTCCTGCTCCTCAGTGCCAGACTGAGAGCTCAGCCCAGCCCTCACACGAGCTGAGCCTAAAGGAGGCAGGGACAGAAAGAAACGTGCTGAGAGAGGCTGGGAATTGGTGTGTGGCTGCCAGGGCACAGCCTGGCTGCAGCCCTGCTCTCCCAGCGTGGTGGGTGGCCTTGGGTGACCTCTGAGCACCTGGGAACACCTTTCTGCAGCTGCTCCCACTCCAAGGCCTCTGCACCATGGATGGCTCCTGTGTGCATTCCACACATGGCTGCTCAATCTTTTGGGACCCTGATGTGATACAAAGAGAGGCAGAGCATCCCCCGTGGTCTCAGCGGCTCAAGGAGGGGACGTGTTAATGCT
Source organism: Nicator chloris (assembly GCA_013400495.1). Taxonomy (NCBI): domain Eukaryota; kingdom Metazoa; phylum Chordata; class Aves; order Passeriformes; family Pycnonotidae; genus Nicator; species Nicator chloris. Next base: position 98,438 of record WAAE01006315.1, on the reverse strand, counting down.
GAACACCCTCCTTCCTCCCAGGGCAAAAAGGCAAAACCAGAAGGATGAGGAGTTGGATCTTGTGGGGCAAAAGGAGCCTCCCCTGGCCAGGCTGATATCAAAGGCCTGCCATTGGCACCAGTAAATGAAACTGGGCACTTCCAGAGCTGCCACGAGGCTTTATTAACCATCTGCCCCTGGCTTCCCTTTGCTGCTGGCTGTAACTGATGTTTGCAGCTGGCAGACTTGGTCATTTTCAGACAGTTCCAGTTTCAGACTGCTGCAGATTTATCCCAGCCTGGTGGCTCCCAGTGCTGGTGGAGGATATCCTGGTAGCAGGACACTTCTCCAAGACAGAGGAGGCATCCAGCCACCCCTGGCATCCTTCTGCCTCATCCCAGGCCCACCTTGTTCCCTGCCACATCCACAGGCAGCAAAAGGCTTTTCTCACCTGCTGGTTAAAGCCCAGATCCTGTGGTGGGAAACCCCAAACCTTCCACAAAGATCCCTTCCAGGAGTTCACCCTTTCCACGACCTTTAAAAGAGCATTTGGAAGCAATTAATTCTCCTTTGCCTTTTTTCTCTCCAGACAGAACCAGGCAAAAAAAACACCTCTCCTTCAGAAAGCACAGGACACAAACCAAGCAGGGCATTTGATGGCCCTCTGTGCTGATACACAGGGAAGATTCCTCTTTTCAGGGAGCATCCTAGATGGGATGCTAATGAGAGACAACCTCTCAGAGCAGGAGAGCTCCTCAGAGATTTTAAATATCCATTTCTCAGGATTTCAGAACTTGAGTCAATATTTCACATCTACAAGAGATGAAAGGAAAGCTCGTGGGGCCTCTGCAAGCTGACTTCCAGCTTCCTGCTCCTGTGCCCTGCCTTCTTAGAAACATTTCTGTGAGGCAAACCCCAGTGGCAACATGCAGGGGCTTCATAATTCAGGATATAAACTCTCTACCATGCATTAACATTGCCCAGAGTCTCAGAGCACCCCCAAAGCCTGTCCTTTGCTGCCCCTTCTGTGCAGCACCCTTCACCTTCACCACCTGGCTGAGGGAGAACCCACTGGCTACTCCAGTTTTAGGCTGTGGGATGAGGATGTTGACCATCCCACCTCTCACATATTAAAGACAACAGAAAAGACCTGAAAAGTTCATTCTGCAGAAGCCCTAAAGAAGCCAGTCAGTAATGTCTACATCTCTCAGAGCTGCTCATCCAGCAGACCTTTGGAATGAGTTCTTTAAGTTTACTCGGAAGTACAAGACTATGGATTATTTATTATAATTTCCCCCCATGTTTGCAGGGAGCAGGGGCAGCTGTCACAGATCTCAACATGCAGGCACGGGGACCCTTCCCCAGCTCTGCTGCTCCTTCCACACCCAGCAGTTCTCCCATCCTAGTTCAAGTCCTGATGTTCCCAGGTCAGCTCTGCCCTGCCCAGACCTTTGAACCTGACACTCAGCCACCCCCTCCGGGCTCTCTGCAGTCTGTGTCCCTGCAGAGCAGCCCAGGCTGAGCATGTGCTGCAGCCACATCAGTGCCATCACCTCAGGTGCCACCGAGCACACGGGAGGTTCACACTCAGTCATGTGCTCGCTCTTTAATCTCTGTTTTGAACTCACCCCCAGAGAAGCAGAAGGCTGGAGAAAGAGCTCCTACCACACAAGGTGGAAAGGTTCTGCTCTGTCCCTGCTCACCCCAGCCCTGAGCTCAATTCCCTGCAGGGCTTTAGGCTGGCTCTGAGCAGGACAAGAGCAGGAAATAGCTCTGCCCTCCATCCCAGCCACACTGTGGGACAGCCCTTCCCCAAAAATCCACACTGCACCCTCAGCCAAGGGGGTCTGGCAAACCAAAGGGCTCCAGCAAATTGATAGAGAAGGCCCCTTCTCTTCTGAGGCTGCTCATGGAATCAGAGTATCCTGGGCTGGAACAGCCCCACAGGCATCACCCAGTCCAGCTCCTGGCCCTGCACAGACACCCCAACAACCCCCCCTGTCCCTGAACGTGTCGTAAAAACACTGCTCGAACCATGGCAGAGCTGCTCCTCACCAAGCCCTGAACTCTGCTTTATTCCAAGCCCCAACTCACAGAGTCTGCTCTGGGGAAAGTAAAGAAACAAATAAATAAAATTCCTTCTGCTTGTACACAGCAAGAAAGATAATGCCGGTTTGCTGTGGAATAAAAATGCCACCAGTTATTTATCCAGGTGAAGAATTAGGTACTGCACGAGCTAGGAAAGCTCAATGAGAAAGTAAATCCTGAGGATGGAGCACACAGGGAAAAAGAAGATTAATTGATTTGTGACTACGAGGAGGTTTATTCAGAACCGTATTTATCACTACAGTGTGTTTGAATTCGGCAGGAACTCCACTCAATTTTCTTCTGCAGCCTTTCTTGGCTGTTCAAGGAAATATATCAGCAAGAAGAGAGAAATGACACTTAATTTTAAGGAGCATCACCTTGCTTTAGAGAATAAACTCCCCTTGGAGCTGCAGCTGGGGGACACCTGGCCAGCTGACAGCCAGGTGGGATCTGGCGGCGTTCCTCAGCTGACAGGACCCAGGGCTTTGCTGCCACAGTGAGGGGACCTGAGATTTACATTCCAGTCTGAGCCACCTTTCACCTCAGGGTGCTGAAGGGGACAAGTTGCTTGGAGTGGAAGATAGTGGAGGGAAAGGGAAGATGGAGGGAGAGGGAGGGTGTGCATTCTCCCCTCTGTGCCACCCTCTGTCGCCCTGTCCTTCCACAGCAGGAGCACCCACGGGCTGTGCCAGGGACTCTCTGGCCCTGTGCAGCTCAGCCCCAGCACAGTTTGTCTGTAAAATGCTCACTGGAGGCCTCGTGCAGCTGAGAACTGAGTCCCATCCCAATCAAACAGCCCCATTTCTCCCTCAGCATCCCTGTGTGCACAGCAGCACCAGAGCCTTCACCACCAGGGAAGAACTGGCCAGCTCCTTCACTCCTCTCCACACAAAAATGGCTCTGCTCTTTAAAGAACTCCCAGGTCACAACCCAGAACTCACCTCACCACCTGAACCTTGGGCTGTTACACCCATGCCACGGGGAAACTGGTACCAGAAACACAGACAACCGAACCTGGCAGGAGCTGGGCAGGTCCTGAGCTGGGAATTCTTGCGGATTCTGGTTCCCTGATCCTCCTGTCATTCCTCTATTGCCTGTTCAAACACTCATTTGCTCCTATTTACCCATTACAGCCTTAAAATACATCCAGATTTCAATACTCCAAAGACAGGTTAATCATTTATTTATTGTTTGCTTCTTATTTCAGAGGCCTGCATTACACCATCATTACTTGGAGAGAGGCTCTAACAACCCAAGCTGTTTGTCTAGCAGCCTTATTTATTTTTGCACAGCAAAACCATTATTCCCCCCCAAAATCAGAACAAAATAAGAAAAATACCCTTGAGCACCTCATCCAATTTTAAAGCACGAGCTGTGTTAGTCCCCACAAGAGCCAGCAACTGAATTCCCAGTTACAGGACAGATCAAGCAATAACTCTGGATCATCTGGCACAGCTCAGGCAGCTCGGAATGGAACAGGCAACTGCAGGAATTGGGCTGCCAAAGGCCTGGAAGGAGCAAAGTGAGGGACAGCTGCTGCCCTGTGCAGTCCCCTGAGGGGAGGCAGGGGAAGCCCAGCTAACCCAGGGGTGCTCCAGCTGTGCTGCCCCAGCAGGAGGAAGGAGGAGGGATGAGGCAGGCCAGGAATGCTGCAGAGCCCTGCCCCAGGTGTGCTTCGGGCTCCCTTCTCCCCACAAACACTGAGCACTCCCAACGTTTGTCCCCGCACAGTCCTGGCCCTGCCTTGCTGCAAACATTGCAAGATGTTTTCCCTTAATTCCCAGTTTTCCCCGCTTCTTCTGGAAAATGAGCCATGACACATGAGCCATTTGCCACGCTGCAAGTGTGACATTGGGTGGATTTCCATGGCAACTCTCCCCCCTCCATCCCCAGCCTCTGGATGTGCATTCCCGGCAGACTCGGGCTGCAGACACAGATCATTCTATTTAATCTGAACAAGTGTGTACCTGAGTTGACTTTATTTCATGAAACTGCATAAGAAATTAAATTTCTCTCACTATTTCCTGCTCTCCCATCCCGGTGTCATTACTTGCAGGGCTCTGCCATTACTTGTTGGCATTTTGCATCAGTACATAATGATACAATATCAGATAATATTAAGATGCAGAAACCACTCCAAACACCAGACAGCAATTTTCTGCTCAGTTTCCCAATTTAACCTGAATTGATACCACACTGGAAGTCTGCATGAGGTTCAGGGACTGCTCTAATTAGAGCAGCATCTTGGGCAGTAGCACTCACTTGCATCCCCCCTGTCTGGTCCTGGCCTTGAAAGGGCGATTAAGGGGCAGAAGAGAGAACTCCTCTCCCAGATTTGTCCTCATGAACAGCACCAGGTCCTCCTGTTACAGCTTGTCTTCTGACCCTCCAGCCCAGTGCAGCTCTCAGCCCTCATGAAATTCATTGTTTTGTAAATCCCACTTCAAATGGACAAGAGTAACTTCCCCTGCCCAGGAAAATGCCGTGGGATGGTGAGCATACCTCATGAGGCACAACTCCTGCAGCTCAGGGCACAACTCCAGGGCAGCTCAGGAGTTAAAAAGTGCCCAGCAGTGGCACCAGAGCCACGGGCAGGGCCCCAGCCCAGCAATTCCCCCTGCACAGGAGGCACAACTTCTGCCCTGGGCAGTGCCCAGCCCTGAACAGGCTGCCCAGGGAGGGGCTGGAGTCTCCTCAGCGGGGACATTGCAGAGCCCTCTGCACACAATGCTGTGCCCTGTGCTCTGGGATGGCCCTGCCTGAGCAGGGAGGTGGCACCAGTGACCCTCTGTGGTCCCTTCCAGCTTGGCCCAGTCCATGGTTCCTCACATCTCCCAACCACTGGCACAGAAAATCTCCTTTTGACTCAGCTCTTGTCTTTTGTCTTTTCCACCCCAGAGGCCACCAAAAGGAGGTCACATGTGATGGCACCAGCAAATGCATGGACAGAACCAAAGGATGGGTTTTCCCTGCTGTCAGTCCAAAGAACCTGTGGGAGCTGTGCTGAACCCCCAGGAACCCCCCTTGGCCCCCCGAGCAGGCAGAGGGACCCTGCCCACACCTGTGGGATGGCAGCAGGTACCAAACCCCCAGGGACTGAGGGAGGAGCTGCTCCAGGATCAACCCTTCTTCCACAGGGCTCCCTAAGAGCTTTACTTGATGGGGAGCAGAGAGGCAGTGACATGCCCTCCTGAGTCCCCATTAACCCCTTTTCCCCACAGGACAGAGCATGAGCTCAGAAAACAGCACAGCTTGGACAATGCTCTCCGGCATGGGCTGGGATTCTTGGGGCTGTCCAGTGCAGCTGGACTTTGATGATCCTTGTGAGTCCCTTCCAGCTCAAGAGATTCTGTCCTGGCTGGATCCCAACCCTGGGCATTCAGTGAACGACTCCATGGGGTGTGATAAAAACCAGTGGGTAGAAAGTGCCCGACAGAGGCTTGGCAGCATTCTTCCCTCTTGGAAAGCCACTGGCAGGAGCTGCCTTCTGTGCAGCTCCGAGGCCACATGCAGGAGGAAAGCATTCCACTGGCACGTGGAAAGGCAGCAGAATGTTCTCATCAGGGACTGAGCCTTTTGTGCTGCCTTCATCTGAACTCAGCTGGGGCGACTCCTGCAGCCCCAGAAACTCCTTTTAGCCGATGCCTGTGGACAGAACTTCCTGCTTTTTTAGCAGAGTCGATGAGGATAGAGAAAATGAACCCACCACTCTCAGTTCGGACTGCCCCATCCTGCAGAAACAGAACACAAGTGAGGCAAAGCCAGGATGAGCTGAAAACTAAATAAAGCCAGGATTTGCTAGTTTAAACTATCAGAGATGCATCTTGCATCTCTCCTCAGGAGCCCCTCTCCATGTTCACAAAGATGCTCACGGCAGAAGAAGAAAATCCATGTGGAGAACATGGAAGTTGAAATGGATGTGTTCAAACTAAAGCCACAGCAGTATTTTGTCACATATTTTGTGTGCTCACGTCTCATGCCGTGGCTTGAGTGTCACCTGCTGAGACACGAGCTGGTGTTATGTCATTTGTCAGATATGAGGCAATCTGAGACTGATCAGAAATGGCCCCATCACAGGGGTAAAAAAGTGTCAAATCCCAACAGGAACCAGAGGCCACACTTAGAATTTAAGCCACCATCTCCCACCACACAGAAATGTCACCACACCCTCCATGACACCAATGGCTGAGGATGGTGAAGAAACAGAACTTTTCTGAAGAGGAGAAAAAAGAAGGATTTCAGCATTTATTTCTCTCTGACTGGATGTAAGAATTATTTGGTTTATTTTATTTATTATTTTCTGCTAGGGAAGAGGGAAAGATGAAAAAATCCCAGAGTCATTAAGGTTGGAAAAGCTTTCCCAGACCATCCAGTCCACCCTGTGCCCCATCCCCACCCTGTCCCAGCCCAGAGCACTGAGTGCCACCTCCAGCCCCTCCCTGGGCACCTCCATGGATGGGGACTCCAAACCATCCTGGGCAGCCCCTTCCAGTGCTTGACCCCCCTTTCCATGGGGAAATTCCTGCTGCTGTCCACTCGAGCCTGCCCTGGCCCAGCCTGAGGCCGTTCCTCAGTGGCCCTTTCCAAAGGACAGCACTGTCCCAGAGCCAACACGTGCAGTGTCTTGTTCAGGATGTTCATCCAGGACATCAGGAATGGGGAGCAGCAGCTGAATCCAGAGGATCCCTGTGCACCCTCACCACAGTGACTGAGAGTGGATCTTAATTCCAACCCCTTCCCACCTTTGATGAATGCCACAGCCTAGAAGAGCTCCAACCAAAGGCCCGGAAGCAAATGCCAAAATGCAGAACACGGACCTGGGACTACCCAAGCTTTGCTTTCCCATTCTTCAGGCCCCTGCTCTGACCTGAACCAACCTGCAGGTAGAGAGATTTCACACCTCTCCCAAAACCCAAACCCAGAGGCCCTGGCCAAGCTTGGCTGCAACTGCCCAGGCACCACTGACACCTCATTTTGGAAAGAAATGGCAAAAAGAAGGAATTCAACCCAAGACTTTCCCACGTGCACTCCACAGGGGCCTCTCAGGTCCCTCTGCTCTGGCTGAGGGGGAGGGCAGCAGCAGCTCCTTCCTGGGGCCCCACACCTGGGCCTTCACCTTTAACCCTCTGTTGTTCCACCTCTCCAGTAATAAATCATTTCCCTCTAAAAGGAGCTGCTCCAGTGCAGTGTTCGCTCATGCACAAGAAATTAAGACATGTTACAAAACTAATTTATGTGCCCTGCTGGCCACAGAGCCTCTCTGGACACAAACTGGGGAAGCATTTCCACATGTTTGATCTGAGTTTTTCTCAACAGTGTTAGAAACAGCTAGAAAGTTCTGAACTTTGTTTTTCCAAATCATAAACTTTGTCAAAATGGGCATTTACACATGGCTTGGGAAGGGCAGGGGAGGTACCATCAAATTTTCCATCCCTGAAAAATCTCCCAACTTTTTCATTTTTTAACACTGAGGGTGCAAATCAGCCCAATTTCTTTTCATTAGGACTTGTTATGCTGTTCTTGCTTTCTCTGAAAAATTCCACAGGAGAAAAAGAGTCCCCAACAAGCTTTAGCTTTAATTGATTCCTATACAACCCAGTGAGGTCACGCATGTTTAATGATCATCATCCCTATTACAGACGGAAAATCAGCTTCCTCTGATGCTGCCATGCTAATTATCATCTCATTTGCTTAGCAATGGCATCACATGACCAATGGAGATTATGGAAAACAAGGAGCAAAAAGACCTGTACAGAACATTGCAAACAGCAGCCAGGACTCAGCAAAGTCCAGGATGGAACACGTGGGTCACATCCAGCACCACTTAGAGATTCTTTTGAGCTCTCCAAGTCAGGAATGTGCTCACGGATTTTGCCAGGCTGAACTTCCAGTAAAATACCGAGGAAAAACAGGATGTAAATATCATCCCATTCCTGCTGGGAATGGAGGGGAAGAGGAATTAAAAACCAGGCTTTGAAAGGGACAAAGCATTTGTGAAATTCTAGGCTGCTCCAAACACCAGCTCAGGTCTCTCAGAATGAGAGAGGGGGAATATTTCATTCTGTAGGAATGAAACATGGAATCCCAGAATGGTTTGGGTTGGGAGGGGCATTAAAGCTGATCACTTCCACCCCTGCCACGGGCAAGGACACCTTCCACTGTCCCAGGCTGCTCCAAGCCCATCCAGCCTGGCCTTGGGCACTGCCAGGGACCCAGGGGCAGCCTCAGCTGCTCTCTGCCAGCCCCTCCCCACCCTCCCCTGCTCTGGGCACAATTCTGTAAATCCCCAGCAGCACCAGCCCCTCCATCCCTTTGCCAGTCTGTCCCTGGGAAGTCCCCAGCTGCCTGTCAGTGACAGTCCCTTTTCTCCCTGATGATGCTGTTGCTCCAAGACTCTTCAAAGTGAGCTGGTGTCAGGTCTGAGAGCAAACAAAGGCAACCCAAACCTGCAGTGGACTGGAAATGCTCCTTTTTCCTGGCAGGGAGGGCAGGTAGACTTGATGCTAATCTCTGCTCCAAGCAAGCATAATCCCTCTGCATCCCAATAAATTGTGGCATCTACAAGTACAGCTCCAGCACATCAGTGCAGTGATGTGTGTGACCCAAAATAAGAAAATGAGGAGCAGGAGACTGCTCTCCCAAGCAGCTGGGTGTGCAGAGCTCTGCAATGCTTATTAGGCTCTTTTAAGTACCAAATTAAGCAAAGTGTGGGAGGAAATACTGACGAAACCATAATCTGATCTCCTGCTCCAAGTTTAACCTTAGCTTGGCAGCTCTGCCTGCTTCTACGCTTATTTTTAATTTAGTAATGCTCTGATGATTTATTTCTGTATTAAAGCCTATTTCACAAAAGCCGAAAAAGCAACGGCTGTAGGAGAAGCAAATTCTCCCTCACAACTGAAACGAAGCCACTTCTGCAGGCAGACAGGGAATTTGGGCTGATTGATGGCCAGCCTGGCCAAGGGAAGGACTGCTCCCTGGAAAAAAGCACTCAAACTACATTGTCCTCCCTGCTGAAATGGAGAACGTGGCTCTGCTGTGAGCCCTGAGCACTGCTAGGGCTGCACAGCCCCTTGGTTTGTGTCAAGGCCTCCCTGCAAATCTTGGACAGGACCGAGAGCCCCTTTGGGTGGGAGATGTGGAGGGACACCAGCCTGGTGCCACAGCCCACCAAAAATGCTAATCCTGTAGTATCCCTGTTCCCATGAATTCCCAAGTGATTTTTTCTGAAAATAACTGCAAGTCCCCATCCCCAAATGAGATGGAACAATCCAGCAGAACAGCCATCTGCTTCCCCCATCTCCTCATTCCTGTTCCAAAAGGAACTGGAATCTCTCCTCTCTTTCCTTCCCACTTTATTTTAGAGCATCTTCAGCCAGAGCTCAGCTCCCCATCCCTTGTGTGCTTCTCTCTCCTTCCAAACACGTTTGCTTCCACCAGGAATATTCTAGTGGACACCAGACATTTGTTGACCAGTGAACAGAGAGCTTTGCAACAAAATATGTTGTGGATTAGACAGACTTAGATCCTGAAATTCACTCTGAGGAAGGGAAAAGAGCTTCAGCAGACTTTGTCATCTCAAAAAACCCCAGATTTTTCATTTTGTTCCCTCTCAGCAAAGTGACAAAGCGATGACTGCCCACATACAAATGCAGCTGCCTACGGACAGAGAAAATACAGAACTCAGAGCTCCTGCAGTTTGTTTATTTTCTGCTTTGGAGATGATACCCACACAGCTGTCAAGTGAAGCAGAGAGATAAGCTTAAACACGGGGCTGATACAGCTCTCAGGAAGTGTTCCCATCCCTTTCCTTTTCCAAGAAGGAGCAGGAAATGCACTGAGACATCCCAGTTCCCTGGGGAGGAGAGGGAGGCTCAGGGGAGGGGCTGTGTGAGAGCAATGGGGGGACTGGAGCACCTGCCCACGGACACAGGCTGGGAAAGATGGGATTGTTGAGCTTGGGGAAGAGCAGGTCGTTGGAGACCTCCCAGCACCTCCCAGGGTCTGAAGGGGCCCCAGGGAAGCCAGAGAGGGACCCTGCATCAGGAACTGGAGGGACAGGACAAGCTGGGAATGGCTACAAACTGCCAGAGGAGAAATTTAGGTCAAAGACAGGGAACGAATCCTTCCCTGTGAGTGTGGTGAGGCCCTGGCACAGCGTGTCCAGAGAAGCTGTGGCTGCCCCTGGATCCCTTGAAGTGTCCAAGGCCAGGTTGGACAGGGCCTGGAGCACCCTGGGATAGTGGAAGAGCCAACAGTTTGATCCCTCTGGGAAATGCCAATGCATGCAGGGAAGAGTAGTTTTTAACACTCCCATTTTCCTACATCAACTACTCCATCCCAATCTGCCTCATTGTCCTTTCCAGTGCACACAGCCCAACAGGGAGCTTCCCAATTCCTCCAGACTTGGAGTGAAATACATCAAGCTGCATCCCCAAACTCCTTCTCAGTGCCAGCCTTTGCTTCTGCCTCTGTTCTGGCAGCAAATGTTCTCGACACATTTCATGGTTCAACTGCAGTCCCACTCAGGACTGCCAGTTTCAAAATCTGATGTGGCACCTTCCCTGGAGCCTGCAGTTCTCCAGGTTTTTAGTTCTGCCTGCATGGTGCTCACACCATGAGGAATTCACAGTTCCCTGGTGCCCTGCTTTAGCTGACTTCCCACACCTAAAGGAAAAGTTCTGTCATTGCAGTAGGAAAAAACAGAACCTTCCCCTAAGAAAGAAGCCAGAACCATGGGATCCCGTGGCCATTAAATCCCATCTGTGGAGAACCTTGGAAAGCTGTCAGCTGCTCTTTCCTCCCAGGGCCTGACAGCAGCAGCATTAACCAGGGAGCCCAGGAAGGCACTCGGGGGGCACACCTGGCTGTGACTGATGGCTTCTCTAAGTGCCAGGAGAACAGAGCCGTGCTGGGGGTGGCAGGGCTGGGGACAGCAGGGACCAGCAATCCCCTGCTCAGCAGAGGGAAGAGCTCGTTCCAAACAGTCCCAGCGGTGACTTTGGGAAGGACTGACAGAGCACACCTGAGCCTCCCTCCCTGCAGGAATCTCTGGGGAGGCTGCTCTGGATGTGGGGCCCACCCCGTGCCACCTCTTCCCAGCACCAAACCCTCCTGCTCAGCCCGGGTCTCCCATTCAGACCAGTTTGCTGCAGCTACAGAGCTCTGATGTCTTACGGCAGCACACAAAAACGCTGACACATGTTCACCTAAATATTTCATGTCTTTTTCTTTTCCCCTCCCAAAGTACTTTTTCCTGAAGGGAAAGCCCAGAGAAGGCAGAAGGGAAGGAGAAGGACACAGCAGGCTGATGTCCAGCAGGGATGTCACCCAGAGCTGTGGGCTGTGCTGGGTTAATGCCACGCCAGACCGGGACTAACGGCCCAAAGAAACATTTAAACCAGGCCTAAAGAGAGGAGGGGATGGGCTGCAGGGCTGGGAAGGGCTGCTCTGCCCTGGGCAGAGGAGCCTGGAGCAGAGCCAGCCCCACCACAGACACCCAATTTCCCTGCTCCCCGTGCCAGGCCCCAGCAGCTCCGCGTCCTCCGGCCGAGCTGAGCGTGCCCAGGCACGATCACAGCAAACCCAGCACGGTCACAGGCAGCTCACAACAACCCGACCCAGGTGATCATTAGCACGGACCTGCTCATCGCAGAGCAGTTACCGGCGATGTAACCGCGGATGTAATTCACAGAAGGCACCGGGGATGTGAGCACGGTGCTCCTTAAGCACCACGGGACCCACAGGGGCACGGAGCTGCCTCGGCACAGCCCCGGCCAGAGCTGCCCCCAGCCCCCCGCTCCCCTGGAACAGCCTTCTGCTCTGCCCACGTCCTCCTGCCTTTCTGAGCCTTTCTGATTTGGAATTTGCAATTTCTAACTGTAAATTACAATTTACAGAAATTGCAATGAGCTCTGAGGACTGCCCCCCACGCCACGGCCCCCCCAGGCAGGGTTCACAGCCCTGAGGCAAAGCTGAGGGGTTCGTGGTGGGCAAGGTGGGAGCAGGGATGATCCAGCAGCTCGCCAAGCCCTCCAGGATGAGCAGGGCTGATGCTCACCTGTAAAGATCCCACAAATGGGCTTCTGTGGCTAGGCAGCCCAGAGGCAGCCCCAGGTACATCATTTCCAGGCACTGACAGGATCGGGAGCCTCAAAAAACAGCAACTAAAACATGTTCCTGGTGACCTCACTTCCATATGAATGCCAAAAATCCCCTGGCAGCAGTGCAGTCTGCCAGTGCTCAAGCTGTGCTTTGCGGGAGCCCAGCATTGACCCCACCAAGGGCCGGTCTGGGTGCAGAAAGCAGCAAATTCCCACTTTGGAGTTGGTTATCCCCAAAGGTGGGGAGGGGAAAGGGTGGGTGCACCCACAGGTGCCATGGAATGGTTTGGGTTTGGAGGAACCTGAAAGATGATCTCGTTCCACCCCCTTCCACTGTCCCAGGCTGCTCCAAGCCCCAATGTCCAGCCTGGCCTTGGGCACTGCCAGGGATCCAGGGGCAGCCACAGCTGCTCTGGGCACCCTGTGCCAGGGCCTGCCCACCCTCACACCCAGGAATTCCATCCCAATATCCCATCTAAAGCCCCTCTCAGTTCAATTCCAACTGCCTTGTCCTGTCCCTCCATCCCTTGCCCAAAGTCCCTCTCCAGCTCTCCCAGAGCTCCTCCAGGCCCTGCAAGGACACAGCGAGGTCACCCCAAAGCTTCTCCTGTCCAGGCTGAACATTCCCAGCTGTCCCAGCCTTTCCTCCCAGCAGAGCTGCTCCATCCCTCTGCTCATCCTGGAGCCTCCTCTGGGCTCCAGGTGCTGCCTTGTGCTGGCCCAGGGCTGGGCCAGCAGGTGGGCTCTCAGGGCCCATCAGGACCTTGCCAACTGCACTCCCCCACATTTCCCCTCTGCAGATTTCCAAACCCGTGCTGGAACCCCGGGCTGAAGGGAGGTGGCTGTGGCTGGCTGGGTTTGCCAGGCCCCTGCTCACAGCCCTGGGCAGACACTCCAGCAGCACCAGGAGAGCATTCCTAGGTGGAACCTCAGGGTTTAGTTCAGACTCTGCAGGACGGAGCAGCAGGTCTGGGCCAGCTGGGAGCTCCCAGGGCACCCAACGCTGATTGCTGCAGCACCTGAGGATGGGAGCAAGGATCCATTTTTCCTTTCATTCAATCTAGGCTTATTTATGCACCACTGACTGCAAAGGACAGTGAATTAAAGCGCACATGAAAGGAAATCATGGCCCTCAGCACCGGCTCTCAAACACTCTTTAAAGTCTGTTTGATGAAGGGCTGCTCTGCTGTGTCACCCAGCGCCATCGGCTCCATTATCACTCCTTTGTTTTCAGTCCCCACCCCCAAAGTCATTAAATACTTGCTTCCTAATGAAAAGGGATTGGTTTTGGCCAATAAATCACTTAAAAGCCATCTGCCAATGAAAATAAAAATTCAAAGAGCCAAATTCCCCCAACTCCTCCTCGCATATTTTCCCCCTCTGCTTTGGATTTAGAGGGAAAATATGTTTGGATAATCCATCAAGGGCAGCTTTCTCCTGGGAAGTGTGAACAGACCACAGAAAAGGCTCAGCTTGGCTTTGACTTCCAAAATCACGTCATGGACCACTCGGAAACAATTCAGGCAGCAGGGTATGAGCTCCGAATATTGGTGCTGCCCCAGATTGTTTTGTTTTCATTAATAAGATTATTGCAGTGAAAACAGGCTCTCTGAAGCTTAATTTTCCCAGCAATTGTTAAATAATTCAATACCCATTTTTTCTGTCTGTTTAATGCCTCTGAAAAATCAAAACCCTTCATGAATTAAAGGCCAAATCCTGTTTACTCTTTCCATTTCTAAAGCAACTTTGACATCAATAAAAGCTGTTTTTGTGACTTGGGCTCAGATTAAAGTTCTGTCAGTATGAGTATTTTTTCTTTTTTCAACCAGGAGCATAATTTTTTTGTTGTTTTTAATCAAAATAATTCTCTTATGCAAAGCTCTAAAAATACAAAAGCAAACCCTTCCAGTATGGCCAGCGTGGTTTTCTTCATAAAAATGGATTACATGAACATTTTATACCAATAAAGTCCAGCTCCCTTCCAGAAGGAGAATTTCCTCCCTTGCCTGTAATTCTGTTCTCCTGAAGGGACAAGGCAAAGGCTCCACAGCCCCGCCCAGTTTTCAAGGCCCTTCAGGGAGAAGCTGGGCTTGACTGGTGCCTGAAGGAGGAGTTGAAGTTTTAACTTTAAGCAGTTTTTAATTTGGCCAAGAATGATGGTTTTGTAGAATCCCAGAAGGTGCTGAGCTGGAAGGGACCCAGAGGATCATCCACCCAACTGCTGGCCCTGCACAGACACCCAACAACCCCACCCCTCCTGGCCCTTCACCATCTCCCTGTCCCTCCTCTGGACGTTCTTCAGTAACTCTGGATCTGTCTTACACTGCCCCAAAGTGCCCCCAGTGCAGAGCAGAGCAGAGCAATCACACCTACAAAACCTTCAAAAAGTGTCCCATGATTCCCAGAACGCTGATGGCATTTCCACCATCAATCATCAAAAAGCAAAGAAAGGCTGCCTGCAGTTATTTTCACCCAGGAATCACTGAAACAGCCAAGGAACCCCCAAATGACTTCCCTGACTCCAGACAGCCCCTTCTCAGGCAAAGCAGGGAAATGTTTTGGTGCCAAGGCCCACCCAAGGCTGGGCAGGGCTGCAGGGAGTTCCATCTGCACCAAGCTGGCCTGAAGGCTCAGCACCCAAGGGTGGATCTCCCTCATGCCAGGAAAGGCCCAGCCTTCTGTGGGGCAGATATTTAATACTGAACCCAAATCCCGCTCCATGTCCCCAGTGTCCCACCCAAACAGGGCTCACACACTGCTTGTTCAAGGTCACTTGGCCACAGCAGCCAGCACGAGCCCATCCAGGTCCCTCTGCAGTGTCCCTGTGACAGCGCCGTGGTGGCTCTGGTGCCAGCGCTGCCCCTGACACTGGGAGGCTGCACAAACACAGACCCTCCACTCCAAAAGCTTCTCCTTAATTCACAGAAGAACCACACAGCTTTGGGCCCTCTCCCAAAGCCTGGGGCTGGGTGGGGACCTCGCCAGGTTTCAGCAAGGTTTGGATCTTCTCTGCATGCAGCCAGTCCCGAGGAGAATCCTCCAAGGATACAGAGACCTGAAGTGAGATCCTGCACTGACATCCAGGGAGAGCTTGCTGATCCATGGGCTGCTGCCAGCCAGCTCCAGGTGCACAAACCTCAGGTGCACCCTCAGCAGAGGCTCCCCAGGCAGTGACATCAATCTGCTCATCTTGTAAAACCTGACACCATCGCAAATTATTACAGAGCCTCTTTTACACTTGGCACTAAATCAGGTGACATTAAAAACCAGCAGATGAAGAATTCCTCATAAAGAGGCCCAACAGCAGCAACATGAGCTCCAACATGTCCATGGCAGCTTTCTCACACCACAGGGAATCTCTGGGAAGTTGAAGAGCTTCAAATTAGCACACCAGGGAGTGAAAGTCACTTTGCCCAGCCAGTTAAGGATCACTCCTCCCAGTACCGTTAACATAAAAATCGAAAAAGTCAATTAAAATTTTTACTATGTGGCCTCAAATCACCCCCAAAAAACCCTCAGCACTAAAAGGAAAGCCCAAACTGAGAACACTAAAGAGGTTCTTGCTGGAGTACTTTAGAAGGTGATAAAGCACTTGATAGTTTTAATTTAACCTGGAGGCAGATGACAAAGTTACTGAGGTCGTGATTCTGACCTAAATCTTCCCTCTCCTACATCCCGAGCCCAAACAAGACTGACACTAATTCAACAACAACAACAACAAAAATTCCCTCCATTTCTTCTCTACAAGGCTGGGTTGGACAGGGCTTGGAGCAGCCTGGGACAGTGGAAGGAGTGCCTGGCAGGGGTGAATGAGATGAGCTTTAAGGTCCCTTCCAACCTAAAACATTCTGTGATTCTGCAATTCTTCTGTTACTTGCTTTCAAGTTCTCAGAAACCTTCGTTATCCATGCCAGCCAGGAGTGATCAAACCTTAGGTTTCAGCTTCACATCCCTGGGAGCACAAATCTCCAGGAGCTAGGGATAGATGGGTCTGGTTTGCTGAGGTGTTTGCACAAGATGTTTGCAGCAGCTCTTCCCAGCAGCACCACCCAAACCTCGTCTGGGGAAGAGCCACAGAATTCCAGGAGGATTTGGGTGGGAAGGGACTGGAAATCCATCCAGTGCCACCCCTCTCATGGGCAGGGACACCTTGTACTGTCCCAGGCTGCTCAACGCCCTGTCCAGCCTGGCCTTGGACAAATCCATGTTGTTTCAATGCTGGACCAAGGTCTGGCCCAAAGTCCTTTGGGGCTCCAGGGATTTTGCTGGAAATGATGCTGAGCCCTGACCTGGAACTGCAGCCAGTGCAGGGATGGAGGGGAACCAGACCTCAAGGGAGATGAAGCATTTGGGTGGCCAACACAGAGCCTTGGTCTCCTTGACCTGCTCAAGGAGAGTGGGTTCAGAGCCTGGGGAAGAGCACCACTGTCAACAATTTATCTTCCTGTTTGATTTAAATTGTATCTGTTTAAGTTTTATCTGAAGCCATTGAAGAGCTCCATGAGCCTTCTGCAGCTGTTGGGACATTCCTACACATTCCCACACATTCCCACACATTCCCACACATTCCCACACATTCCCATCCCCCCCCACCCCATCCCCATCCCATCCCATCCCCATCCCATCCCCATCCCATCCCCATCCCATCCCTCTAAGCAAACACCTGACCCCAGCATCTTCTCACACATTCCAGGTGAGGTTTCCAAAATCAAATTCTCAGTTCACCGCCCCACATTTAACTCTTATGAAAATCCTCCCCTCAACCTCCAAGTGCCAGAAGAGTGAGAACATTTTAAACCACCTTCACACAAAATCAGGAATCTTCCTGCAGTTTGGAGATGTTAAAGCCAGAAAGAACCAATTTAAAAAAAAAATGTAGCATTTTGTACAAACGCCTCAAGATTTCTTCAAAACAAACCAACAGAAACGCAGGAAAAAGCCTTAAAATCCTGCCTTCTCCTCACACCTGTGTTAACAGATTGCACCATCCCTGAGTTGCCTCCTGCCACCTTGAGCACCCCAGTGGTGGTGAAGTTATTTATAAGAGTTTAAGCAAACCTCTCTAAATCTGTTACTGAGGGTCTGATGTGAACCTTGGTGACCCTGCGAGGGTGGGGATGTGCTACAGGAATGCCTTGTCCCAGGCAGGGAGATGCTCTTCCATCATTTTATGGCAGTAGAGGTTATTCCCAAGAGCTCTATTCCTCTGGCTATTTCAGAGTTTGTGCAAACCCTGTGTGCACAGAAGTTTCAGGCTGTTACAGTGGCCTGAAAGAAGTCTCAGAGGTTGGACTGAAAGAGGAAAGGAACAGCATTTATTGAATTAAAATAAAGAAAGCACTGAGTCTTTGGGCTTTTGGACACCATCGTAGGATGGTGGCTGCAGGAAGCCCCATGGAAAAATCAACACTCAGTGGTTTCTGGACTCAATAAATAAACACAATAATGATCCCACCACACATCCCTAAGGGCCCACCCCAAATGAAAGCACAGCCACCAGAGAGGGACAGCTCAGCTCCACCTGAGCTCTGGGACTGAGGAACGCTTGAATTAAACACAAATACCTCGTTATCACCAGAACCTTCTCTCCACACCTGGGCCATATTCAATAACCTAAACCCCCTCTGCTTTTCCCATCCCCACCCCTGCATCGTTCTCACACCTGGGATGAAGTTTGCTCTTTCCTAGGTACTCTGCAAGAGCAAATTCATTAACATTTGTGAGGCTGAGACAGCAGGTAATTGGGTGGGTTAATGAACATTATTTTCATCTTTAGAAAAAGAACCTAAACCTATCAGCCCTTCTATTCTTTCACAATCCATAACTCTCAAACTCCATTTCCTCCTCACAATGATCTTAATTCCAATTAAATGAGCTTTTGTCTTCCAGCACTAGTAAAGATGAAGTGCCACATAAAACATCTGTGGCGTAGCCCTGCCCAAAGTCAAGTCCAGTTTAACCTAAAAGCTGGCTCCCAGCTGCATCCATGCCCTGGCAGGCTTGGAAAGAGGCTTCCTGTCACCTCTGGAGCCACCTGAGGGCTCAGGAGCCTCAGCACCTCCTGGGGTTGCTCACTAAGGGAGCCATTCAGCCTTCTGCCTCCACTGCTCGGCACAGCCAGGTGTGGAAAAGGCAAAGAGAAAGTCAGGAAATTCATTACATTGTAAATACTCCAACCTACCCAGGGTGGTGGTGGAGTCACCACCCTGAAGTGTTCAAAGAAGGAGCAGATGTGGCATCTCACCATGTGGTTTGTTGGGCACGAGGGCACCAGGTCAGGGGCTGGACCCGAGGGTCCTGGAGAGCCTTTCCACCCTCAGGGACTCTGTGGTTTCAGTGGCAGCAGGAGCCAGGCAGCACAGCTCCAGGGCTCACAGGTCCTGCCAGGGGAAAAGTGTGTCCAGCCCCACCTCCAGGCTCAGGTGAGTGCCCCTCAGGGCTGCTCAGTATTTGCTCACGTGGCTCCTGAGGGAGACCCATGGGCAGGAGAGCATTTCCCTGTTTTCCTGCACCAGACCCCTGCAGCCATCAGTACCTCACACCTGGAATCACAAATCCTGGGGCTGCCACTGAAGCACCATCAGCACTTGGAGCCAGAAATCTCCCAGATTTCACAGCTTTTTGACCAAAGCTGATGTGACACAACCCAACCAGGCCAGGCAGGAGGAGGTGCTCGCTCTGGGGTTCACACCAGTGAAACAACAGGCTCCAGACTTCAACAGACCTCAAAAAATGCCCATGTTCTGTCAGTGGGAAAGAAATCACTCCTGAAGATGCTAAAAAGCTGGATCCTACTGTGGGATACCCCAAGACCAGGCCATCAGTCTGCTGTTTCACAGCATCTCCAAAGATCTCACCTGGATTTCCCACAGGACTCTGAAAGCATCAGCTGTCTTCCATTTCCCATGGCCTCACAGGTTTTCTGGACCCTCAGCAAACTCTGCACTAACAACTGGATAAATCCTGGCCACATCTCCACAGCAAAGCCCACCCAGGCATGGAATGCAGACACAGATCCCCTCCTAACACACCTCAGCACCAGGAAATCCCCCCAGCTCTGCAGGAGCTCGCTCTGATGGAGACCAGGATCTTGGTGATGACCATTTCAAATGTCATTTTCTGTCTGTCTCTTCTGGGAGAGCTGATTCAGACATGATCCACTGCCCTGCAATCACAATTTTATCTCCTGACAGGGGTAGGCAGAGCCTGGAAGGAAGCCTGGCTATGAAACCAGGCCCAGCTAGTGCTGACATTGGGGGGATCTTTGGTGTATCAGCATTTTAAATGTTATTGTGACAAAAATACAAGAGCAGATGTATTGCAGAGCCCAGGTATGACAGCAGCATTGCTCCCAGGGTTTAAGGGAGGCCATTTCTTGCAGGATATTACTGGATAAAGCAGGAGCCTGGAGCCAGTTTGAGACTGGGCCATATTTTAGATGAATTTCATTTCAAAGAGGTCATCAGCTCTCTGCCTGGGTAATCATATCTGGGAATTAGCCATGAGAGACAATTGCCCCAAACCATTCCCATATTCTGTCTCCAGGCCCCACTGACTGTATTTGGCCACCTCTGGGCTCACAGGGCTGGAGCAGCTCTGGTGGGCAGGGAATTCCTCCTGGGGCTTCCACAGTCCCCAGGCACCAAAAGTAAACCCCAAAATAGGGAATAAACTGCTTTACTTCGCTCCCACCCTTTTATCCTAAAATATCTCTTAACCCTAATGTACCTCTGTGTGCTATCATTTCCAAATTTCCTCGAATCCCATGCACAATCACACAGAGCACTGCACTGGTATCCCTTCCATGCAGACATTGCTACAAAGTGCAGGGTTTTCAGAGCATGATGTGACAAAGAAATAACTGCAGTTATTATTCCTGGCCCATGTGTGGGCACACGATGGGACAGCACGTGTCATTCCCTTCCTGCTGGGGACACTGCCCATTTTTCTTCCTCCTACTGCTCCCCCAGTGCCTGCTAACAATGTTATTTCAGTGGTTTCACATTTAACATGGCTGGGAGTTCCTGCATGTCTCAGGGCTGTGTCCTTCCCCCTGGCTCCCTCACAGCCCCAGGGCCTCAGAATCCACATTTCAGGTGCCTTTAACAAAGCCCAGGTGTCTCCAGAACCTGCTCTGATCTCTCTCTCATGTTCCTTCCACTCAGCAGTGCTCAGAGCTGAGAGGGCACATCCCTGGGATCACCTGCCTGCGGATGCCATGGGATAATGGGGCATCCCCTGCTCCAGGGCTGTCCCCAAAAGGGATGTCAGGGTTGCACAAAGGTTGTAGGAACCCCAGATAAAAACCTCTCCCAGCTCCCAGCTGCTCCTGCCAGTGTTTGCAACCAGCTGAAACGCAGAGGTGTGATGCTCAATGTCCTGCCCAGATTTTAGCACCATCCCTACATTTTTGAAGATAAAACAAGCACCAGAACAACCTGACAGGACCTGCTGGCCAGCAGGAGCCAACTCCCAGAGCAAACCCTTCCATTCTCCAGCTGCAGATGGGCAGAGGATCCCTCCCCAGGCAGCACCTCTGCTCCTCAGCACCAAAGCACAGAAATGTGCTGTGAGATGTGGAGCTGTGTGGACGTGTCCAACTTCCCTGTGACCCCATTTACTCCTGGCTCATTGGTAGCCCCTAAACTGGTTCATACTGGGGAGCCTGGGGAAGGCATCCTAAAGAACCCAAATCCTCCTGGTGTAGGTCCTGACCTCCCAGTCCATCTCCTCATGAGCACCCAACCCTCCAGCTCCCCACAGGAGTTTTCTCAGCTCAGAAACTCCTCAGCTCACCACTCTCTGCCTTCTCACCTCCCAGCACATCAAACACCTTCCAAAAACCATCCAAGCTCACATCAAACACCCTCCCCAAGGCAAAGCTGTCCCTGCCCACGTGGCTCTGCCCCAGCTTGTCCCGAACCACCCCCTAAGTGCACCGAGACTCAAACCCCACCCTGTGAGCACAACAGAGCACAAGGTGTTGCGAGATCTTTACATGTCATCTTGGGGGGGTCCAGTGGCCTCAATCATCTCAAGTGACAGGTTTTAAAGCCCAGCAAGTTCCCAGGGCGGTGTCACAATCACAGGGGACGCTCCCTGTGCCAAAGCTTTCCTGTATGTCCCAACTGCACCATTTTAGTTTAATAGAAGTTTGTTTTTCCTTCATTTTGATATTTACTGGCTGGGAAAGGTTTATCCCAGCAGTGTTGATCCACTTTTATCACCCTCCAGAGGCTCCAGCAGGAGCTGCCAGCACCACACTGCTCACACCTCACCTGCAAAGGCTTTTGGATTCCTCAGCTTTGCCTTCTGCATGGCCCAGCCCTCCTTTAACAAGTCCAGCAGCTTGAATTTGGTTAAAATAACTGTTTATTTGTCAAATCCCTGACTCCCGTCCAGAATAAACTGACTCCAAACTAAACTAATTCCTCCACGGAGGGCTGAATGTGCTGGCTGGGACAAGGGAGCCCAAGGAATAACAAGTCTCTGTGTGAATGGAAGAGACCTAATTTCAGCTTCCAAGGATTATGCCAGTGACCAAGGCAGAGCTGTTTGGGTTCAGGACTCCCAGCAGGCAGGGATCTGCACACATGCAGCTGCTCTGTGCCTGAGGACAAGGCTTCTCCAGATAAACCATGCCAGGATCCAGGCTGATCCCACCCACCTGGCCAGACACCACACCTGCTCAGAGCATCACTGTGACATCTGGGGGCTGTGAGGGAAAACCACTGAGCTGTGCACACAGAGCAGCCCCAGCTCCCACCCATAGCCAGCTCTTCCCTCTCCTGCTGCTCCTGTTTTGGGCTCATCCCTCCCCTGAAGCCTGGCAGGGCTGGAGCACATTTCAGAGCTGCCAACCCTTCAGCTGGAGTGTCACAACAGCCTGAGACACATTTTTCCAAAGCCTGCCCTGGGAGGAGAGGGCCTTTGCACTCAGGACAATTCATGGATCCACACTCAATCCATCACATGGGAATAATCTCCTTACTCCTCATGGTTTGCACAAACTGAACACTGGAACTGAGGCAAGGCCCCTTTGTCACCTGCACTTCAACACAAGTCTGGACAAATCCACACAGCTCCTGCACCTCCCCAGTGGGTTTGTTACCAACAGCATTTCCAAATCCCTGCACCCTTCCAAACCCCCCTGGCTCATGTCACAAAGCTGGAGGGGGTTATGACATTGCCCCTACCTCTCCAAGGTGGCTTCCTCGCTGCATCTTCCTGCATTTTCATAGAACCATGGCATGGTTTGGGTTCAAAGGACCTCAAAGCCCATCCAGTGCCACCCCTGCCATGGCAGGGACACCTCCCACTGTCCCAGGCTGCTCCCAGCCCCAATGTCCAGCCTGGCCTTGGGCACTGCCAGGGATCCAGGGGAGCTGCTGTGGGCACCCTGTGCCAGGGCCTGCCCACCCTGCCAGGGAACAATTCCTTCCAATATCCCACCTCACCTTGCTCTGTCTGAAGCCATTCCCCTTTCCCCTATCACTCCAGGGTGCTGTGTGTCCTTCTCCAGCTCTCCCACAGCTCCCTCAGCAGCTGGAAGCCTCCCTGCCCCTGGTGCTGGTCACTGAGTGTCCCCAACCCTGGCACTGGGTGTCCCCAACCCTGGTCATTGAGTGCCCCAGCCCTGGCACCGAGTGCCCCAGCCCTGGTCACTGAGTGTCCCCGGCCCTGGCACCGAGTGTCCCCGCCCTGGTCACCAAGTGTCCCCGGCCCTGGCACTGAGTGTCCCCAGGCGTGGCACTGAGTGTCCCCAGCCCTGGTCACCGAGTGTCCCAGCCCTGGCCCCGAGTGTCCCAGCCCTGGCCCCGAGTGTCCCAGCCCTGGCCCCCGAGTGTCCCCGCCCTCGCACTCAGTGTCCCCGCCCTGTCCCCGAGTGCCCCAGCCCTGGTCACTGAGCGTCCCCACCCCTGGCACCGAGTCTCCCCGCCCTGGCACTGAGTCTCCCCACCCCTCGCGCCGAGTGCCCCACCCCTGGCACGAAGCGGCCCACCCCTGGTCCCCGAGTGTCCCCGCCCTCGCACTCAGTGTCCCCGCCCTGTCCCCGAGTGCCCCAGCCCTGGTCACTGAGCGTCCCCACCCCTGGCACCGAGTCTCCCCGCCCTGGCACTGAGTCTCCCCACCCCTCGCGCCGAGTGCCCCACCCCTGGCACGAAGCGGCCCACCCCTGGTCCCCGAGTGTCCCCGCCCTCGCACTCAGTGTCCCCGCCCTGTCCCCGAGTGCCCCAGCCCTGGTCACTGAGGGTCCCAGCCCTGTCACCGAGTGTCCCAGGCCGGCCGTACCTGATGGGCAGGGAGGGGTCCCCGGCGTCCCACCAGTCCTTGGGGGGGCTGATGTACATGCACCACAGCTCCCAGCTGTAGCCGTGAGCGGAGTTCTCGTAGCGCTGCACCTCGAAGTTGTCCTGCTTGATGTTGTCAATGGAGGGCAGGATCACCCTCTTCCTGTTCTCCTGGATCCGGGACAGCACCGGCTCCGCCCTGGGGGAAAGGGGCAAAGCACAGCACAGAGGGTCAGTGCACTGCAGCTGCCATTCAGCTCCTCCCCGGGATCCCTCTGTGCCTGCCCTCTGCCAGGGGGAAGCCGTTCCCTGTGTCCTGTCCCTCCAGGCCCTTGGCTGAAGTCCCTCTCCAGCTTTCTGGGGGCTCCCTTTGGCACTGGAATCCACTCAGAGCCTTCTCCTCTCCAGCTGAACAACTCCAGCTCTCTCAGCCTGTCCTCACAGCAGAAGGGCTCCAGCCCTTCGTGTTCCTCCTCTGGATCCACTCCAAGAGATCCATGTCCTTCTTGTGTTGGATGAAAACCTGGTCCTCAGGCTGGGAAGCCTGGCTGGAAACTTTCCCTTCTGTAAGGTAAGGCCAGGAAAGGTGTGCTTGCTTCAAAGCACGCTTGAACTAGTCCAGACTTCCCCCAGATCCCAAAACACTGGGCAGAACTGGGAATTATTGAAAGCACAACTGTTTGAAGGGTCTTTTTTTTCCTTGGGATGCAGTTTGATGACTCTGTAGCTATAAAATTAATCTCTGCGATGTGTTCAGAGCAGGGGGTGTGCTCAGCCTCACCTCTGCAGCTCCAGAGCCACCAAGTGTCCCAGGGTCAGTCTGCCCACAGCAGGGGGAGTTTGGGGGAACTGGTGCTCCCAGTGCCCCCAGCAACAGCAGCAGGGGGGAAACACAGGGAGAGACAAGCCCACACTGCAGAAATGCATCCTCTCTACCCCTAAAAAGAGCTCCAAGAGCTCAGTCAGGGGGAGCTCCTCAGTGAATCAGGTGTGAGGATGTACTGACCAGAGAGAGGAATGTTCAGCTGGGAATGCAGATCCCAACATAACAAACAGCTCCTAAAATACCCCCTTCAGCTGCACTGTCATGAAAAAGGATTCAATAGCTGTGCAGAATTCTGCCTTTAACAGCTGCAAATAGGGTTTTTGTTGGTTTTTTTGGTTGGTTGGTTGGTTTTTTGGGGTTTTTTTGTGGCTGTTACTGTATTCAAATTCAACACAAGTTTAACTTCTTCCATCTCCACTTTTCTAAACATGGACCATTTTTTACACTTGGTTAAAGGAAAAAAAATCCCTTTTCAGGCTCCTGTCATGACATAGATTCAAACTTTAGCCTCTTGAGCTCAAATGTTTTGAATCTCTCTGAAAAAAATCCTTATGAAACACCTTTTGTTGGTTCTGCACCTCTGCTCTTATTCCCAGCAGCAGGGGAAACAAATCTATCCAAAGCATCTGAGCCTTCCCCTCTGGGATCCAGCGAAGGCCACAGAAGTAGGAAACACTTTCTCCTTCCTTCCCTTGCTGCCTGGGCTTTTTTAAACTTGCAGGAATTACTTAAGGCTAAGGGAATGGGAAACCATCCTGAAAAATATCAACAGGGAGCAGGGAAAGTGCAGGCACAAAGGGAAGGAACAGAGAAGGAATACAAGGAACAAGGGCAAGGCAAGGTTTTCCTCATCAATTCCCATCGTGCCATTCAATCCAGCAGGAGCACACAAGGAATCCTGGAGAAGGATTAACAAGCCAGAGGACTTGTGTGTCATTCTGTGGGGATGACAGCCCTACAGAAGGATGGATGCTCCCCTGGTCAATGTCCCCTCTGAGCAAGCCCCTGAGCACCTACCTGTGGGAATACACCAGTTGGAGAGCGAGGCAGACTTAATTAGCATATCTAGTTTGATAACCAGGATGCCCTGGCGGGAACAAACAGAGCTTTGAAGATTACAGAAGATGGGATTACATCTGCTCACCGGAATAAGGAAATGAAATTAAACCTTCCCAAACAAGTTATGCTGTAAAATGCATGAGTTTGTCTGTACCATGATTAACTTTATCTTTGTAGTAGTAAATATTGACTTTCTTAGAAATGGTACATAAGCTTTGGAAAAACCTCAGTAAAACGGAATTCTGATCAGGGATCAGGGTTCCCGTCTCCCCACCAATCATGACACCTACCAGCCAGCAGTGAACTCCACGTGGGCATCGAAGAAGCCGGTGACCTGGCCTGTGGCAGCCTTCCAGCCCTCGATGCGGGCCCGGATCAGCCCTTCCCTCTTCTGGTTCCTCACCACCTTCACCAGCCCCGGGTAGCGCTTGTTGACGTACTCCTCCAGCGGCGCCTTCAGCTCCTCTGGGGACAAGGACACGGCCCGTGGGACAGGGACACAGCTCTCCCCGGGAACACACCCGCCCTGGGCAGGGACTGGGGCAGGATTACTGGGGCCAAGGCCTCTGCCCCCACTGCCAGGGACTGTTGCCCTACTTTTTCAGCCTTCTGATGTTTATTGTTAAAAGTTCTTGTTCTCACACGTGTTCTTGTAAACAATATAGATGTTTACATTCTTTCATAGAGGAGGAGTTCTCTGGATGGACACCTGTCTTGACCAGTGTCATTGAAGAAGTGTTGACCTTGCTTACCAATCACTTGGGTTGTTTGCTATACTGTATAATGGAGTCAGTGATGTACTAAAGTGAGTTCTCTTAGCTGAACCCAGGTCCGAGCTGGTGCACTGCTTTTAGCATGGTCAGTGTGACAAGGGACACAACCCCCCGGGGTGGAGCAACGCTGGTCTGCACGGGATGGACAGACACAACCCACACAGAAGAGGTTCCAGGTGGCCCAGAATGCTGCTGCTGGGCCAGTGAGGAGCCCACGGGCCACCCCACAGGCCAAGGGCAGGGAGGGGACACTTACACTCCTCTGCATGAAAGGAAATGGAACTGAAACACAAAGACAGAAACGTCAGCCATGGACAGCAAACAGCAGCACTCTGAACTGCTGATGGAGGTTTGAGCTGAATGCACTGCTAGAAACGCTGCAAAACCCACCCAAAATGACTGAAACGACACCAAAACCGTCTGAGCTTCACCAGCCTCTTCACTCAATCTCACCACTACAGCCCTGGCACTTGCTGTTTGTTTTGCCACCTGAAAAGCTGAAATTCCCCTTGCTTTCATGAGGGGATGAAAGGGATTCTGGCTTTGTTCAGAAGATCCTCCCACCACGGACCTGGTGTTCACTGCAGCTCATTTCCCTCTGCCCAGGCCTGTGTGTGCAGTGCCCGAGACCCTCAGGGACCTGCAGCCCTCTGCCACCACCAGCACAGAAATCCTCCAGAGGACAAGATTGGAGCAGAAAAGACACGGAGGGCTTTGAAGGTGGGAGCAGATGGAAGGTTACAACAAAGGATAAACACCAGTGTGTTTTCCCAACCCTTTAGAAAAGTTCTCTGCCAGAGACGCCTTGGTCCTTTCAGTGCCTGCTGCACCAGCTCAGTGCACAAAGGTCTGCTGGAGACAGGAGCTCTAAAAGCTCAGCAAAGCCACTGGGCACCAAGACAAACTCTCAACACCATGAAAGCAGCTCCTGAGAGTATCTTTCATCCCTAAGAGGCTTCAGGACAGCAGAAAATTAAGATATGATCCGTGACCTCAAATTGTAGTCTACTACCCTTCACTGCACTCTCCCTCTCTAGGAAAAAAAACAAGGAGGGAAAAAAAAAGGCACCACTAATCATCCACATGGTAAAATCCTCGAGACACACAAGCACACGTGGGCACCCACATGAAGGAAACACACAATGGAGAGCAAAGGAGTAAACAGCAAGTCTCATCTGCTTTGAAATCTTCAAAGGAAAAGGATTATCTGTTCCCTTCCCTGCCACGCCTCCTTCCAGGCACAGCAAATGTGCTCTCTCCACACTGCCTTTCTGGGATGCTTCTCCTCACATCTCCATTTCCCCAAAGTCTCCTTTCTCTTTTATGCTGAAGTGGGAATAAAAAGAATAAAGCAAATGAGCCCCTTCCTCAATTCAAAGCATCTGCATCACACACATCCATAACTCAGCAACTTCCATTTCATGCTGAGCCACTCAGAGCAAAACCAGGATTTTATGGAGACAACAACTCTCCCAAATGGTTTTAAGGAGACAAAGACACCGATTTTTTTGACAGATGAAGCCCCACAAGCACAGCACTGGCATCTCACGTGGCTTTGGCAGCAGGTAAGTCATAAATGCAGCAGACCACTGCACCACGGAGTGATTAAAACAACTTTCACATGGGAGGTGGAATCTCAGCGGACGGAAAATGTGAGAACTCCCCTGGGGAATTGTCTGAGCAGCTCAAAGCAGAGCCAAGCCCCAGTGAAACAGGAGAGTTGTGCT
This sequence comes from Nicator chloris, assembly GCA_013400495.1. Classification (NCBI taxonomy): domain Eukaryota; kingdom Metazoa; phylum Chordata; class Aves; order Passeriformes; family Pycnonotidae; genus Nicator; species Nicator chloris. The sequence goes on along the minus strand of WAAE01006315.1, from coordinate 70,592 downwards.
GTCACAGCTCACAGGCAGCACAGGTCAGCCCTGAGAGAGCCCTGTGCCCACCCTGCTGTGTGACAGCAGCTCCTCACAGTGTCCCCAGGCAGCCAGAGCCACTGCTCTCCTGTGTCCTGGGTGCCAGCAGGGCCAGGGTGACCTGCTGGGAGCACAGGGCCAAAGCAGCACCTGTGCCATGGTATCAGGGGATGTGGAGGGTGCCCGTGGTTGGCACCACCCTGACCCTGTTCCCTGGCACAGGGCAGGCCCCGTGCTGGGACACAGGTGTCCCCAAGGGGCTGCTGCCCACCTGACACGAGCAGTGACCAGCAGTGGGAAATGCAGCTCCAGGCCCTCTCTGCACTGAGGGTTTCCTGCACAGCCCCTCACACAGACTCCCAGGTTTGCTCCCTGCCTCTGCTCCATTTGGGCACAGCACACGGCTTTTGGGGAGAACTGACATTTCCTCCACGCCTGAGCAGCCCCACTGGAGAGGATGGCTGCAGCCCTGCCCTGAGCTGGGCCAGCCTCACCCCTGGCACCTGTCCTGCAGCTCTGGAGGACAGGGCACAGAGCACAGCACTGTGCTGACACCATGAGACACAGCCCTGGCACTGGGAAGGGCTGGGCTCTGCATTTCATTTCCCAGAGCATCCAGAAGTGCAGGAGAGGAAAATCCAGCGTTGGGTAACAAAAGTGAAATGCCAGTCTCCAGGAATCCCAGAATGGTTTGGGATAAAGTTCATCTCATTCCACCCCCTGCCATGAGCAGGGACACCCTCCACAGCCCAGGGTGCTCCAAGCCCTGGACAATTCAATTCTCTGAGAAACTCCTGTTCAGGAATCCCGTGAGCCCTGGCCTGGTCCCCTCCTGTCAGTGAGCAGGGCTGATGTGGCTGTGTGGAAAAGCAGCACTGGGAACCCCAGTGTCTGCACAGCCACACTGGCACAGCCCCTCTGCTCCTGGGGATGCTGATCCTGTGGGACCAGACGTGCTCAAAGCTCTGGAAACCATCACTGACTCACAAATGTCATCCCAGTCCAGGTCAGGTGAGGTTCTCCCTGACTTTACCCCATGGTTCCCTCAGCCAGCAGTCGCTGTGCCCTGCACTGTCAGAACACCCAGCTCCAGCCCCAGGACCTGCAGAGCTGCTGCTCACCTTGAAGCTGTTCTCCTGTCCTATCAGCTCAGGAAATGTTTCCTCCCCAGCTGAGGCACCTTCCCAGCAGGTCCCAGCTCCACCAGGAAGGCTGGGAGGCCAGGAACAGAATGGCAGGGATTTGTGACCTGCACTAAGGGACAGCAGCAGAGGGCAGCTGTCACCCAAAGGGGCAGCCTGGCCCGTGAGTCTGCTCCTCCCAGGACTCACACAAACCACAGCAGGGACAAAGCTGGGACAAAGCAGCCCCAGCCCAGGGAACTCACTGCCATTCCCACCTCTGCCTGGCACTGGGCCATGGTGGTGCTTTCACAGGGCTGACAGTGAGAACATCCACGAGATCCTGAGCCAGGGTAACCAGCCTGGTGTTCAAAATCTGGGACTCTGGATGGAAAGGAGCTCAGGAGCCAGGATGGGAGCAGAGCAGTGGCCCCCAGCTGCCCTCACCCTCCCTAACCAGAGGAGCATTCCTGCAGGCCTGCACTCCTGAGGATTCCAGTGCTGGACCCACAGGGGCTGCACAACCAGGAGTTCACTCCACTCCAACACTGTCCTGGAGCCTGCAGACTCCTTTCTCTCCTGCACCCATGGCTCTGCTCCCACACACACTCAGGCATCCTCTGGGGAAGCCAACTGGAGCCTCCCTCAGAGCACAGCCCCAGCATCCCTGCCTATTCAGGATGCAGCCTGGGAGAGTTTGATCTCTGCCATTGCACCAGCTGCTTCCTGGCAAGATTTGCAGAGAGAAATGCTCCTGAAAATTCCAAAAGGTTCAATTTCAATCCTGCCTTTTGTTCTCCATCTGTCCCTACTGATCTTCCCTGATGGGCAAGTCCAAGGAACTCGAATCCACTGGACCTGTTGCTCCATTAAAAACCCCAGCTGCCAGCTCCAATGCCTTATGTGAGCTATTACAAACTATTTTGTCACCCACACGAGCTGGGGAATGGGGCTGCCAGGGAAATGGAACCACCTGATGCCAAGTAAAGTAACCCCACCACAGACACCAGCCCAGCTGCAGGCACAAAAACATCCACTGCTCCATCCCCACCCCAAACCCTGCCCAGACCTCTCCACAGCCTGTGGCAGCCCCCAGAACTGAAGGTGGGAGCTGCCTGCAGCCACACAGAGAAAGGAGCCAAGAGAAACACAGGGATTACCAAGAGCAGGGAATTCCTTGTGCAGCACTGGCCGGGTGGTCCCTGGGAGAGGACCACACCTGGAAAACATCCTTGTGTTTGCCAGGCTCAGCTGGGTGGGAAAAGAGGCCAAGGTGTTATGAGACACTCTGGTGGGGTCAGGGCTGGGAGTGCCCCAGTGCCACGGGAGACCCCAGCCACCCCTGTCCCACATTCTCACCTGCCTGAAACTCCAAAGCCATCAGGGCTGGGATTTCTGCAGGAAATCATTAAAGCAGCTCCTTCAACAGGCAATAAATAAATGTGAAGATTTTTCAGGGAGACTCAGAGCCAGGGGAGTCTCTGAAGCTTTTTATCTGGAGCTGGACAAGAGGAAACTGTGCCATGGGGAGCAGGGAATCAGGAACCAGTTCTCACAGAGAAAGCTGGGCCCAGTCAGGGCGTGCAGCTCAAGCCTCTGCTCATTTGGTTCAGCAAAACCCAAAGAGAACCACAGAACACCCTGGGCTGGAAGGGACCCACCAGGATGATGGATCCCAGCTGCCATCCTGCACAGACAGCCCACCAAGCCCACCCTGGGCTGGAACGGACCCACCAGGATGATGGACCCCAGCTCCGTCCTGCACAGATAGCCCACCCAGCCCACCCTGGGCTGGAACGGACCCACCAGGATGATGGACCCCAGCTCCGTCCTGCACAGATAGCCCACCCAGCCCACCCTGGGCTGGAACGGACCCACCAGGATGATGGCTCCCAGCTCTGTCCTGCACAGAGAGCCCACCAAGCCCACCCTGGGCTGCTCTGCTGCTCCTCTCCAAGAGCCCCCAGGACTGGAGCTGGGCACCAGTGGGACAGCCCAGGTCAGCTCCAGCCAAACATCCTCAGGCTGGAATGTTCAGTGCTGGGAAAGGCTGGGATGTGTCTCAGCTCCTTGCAATTCCCCTGGGAGCACAGACACCCAGACAGCTCCCGGGAGAGCGAGGCACGGGCGCTGCTGGTGCTGCTGGAACGAGCAAAACAAGAACAGGATCCCTCGAGCCCCACGAATGTGCAGCCCAGGCAAATGACAACCCTGAGCATGTCTCCCCCGGTGTAGCCAGCTCCTCTAAGCAGCCTTTTATCCAAAGGGTTTCCTTTATTCCGAGAGGTTTGCTTTTCAAAGAGATGTTATCCCAGATTAAAAGCGCTCAAAGACACAACAACAACTGAGAAAAAAAAAAAAAAGCAGGTGATGATTAAGCAACAGAGTCAGACAAAGTGTGCAGCTGTGAGATAACACAGCATCTCAGGGGCACACGGCTGCATCCTCCAGCAGCCCTGGAACCTTGTTATCACTGCCAAACACAACCTGCACGCTGCCTTTGGAATTACAGCCCTGCAACAAGCACAAACAAAAAGCAGCCTCCAAAAGAGTCTTTACGAAGTGTAATGTGCAGCTCAAGGGAGAAGGGGGTTCAAACTACAACTCCCCAAGCTTTCTCCTTCAAGGAGGGATTTTTTTCCCCTGTTACAATACACTGGCATCTTTTATCTCTTTACAGCTCAGACACAAAGCATCAGAATGGTGGTGTTCATTAACTTTAATCTCTCACTGCACACTTTTGTGTTGTGCCGTGCTGTTGTACAACAAAGCTGAGAGCAGGGAGCATCTAATGAGGCTTCAGAAGCTCTTTGTTCCAGCCTCAAACCTCACACCAGCACCAGGCTTTGCTCCTGGCTGTGTCACAGCTCTACCTGGAGGGCACAGAGCCAGGTGGGCAGGCCAGGTGGCTCTTGCCTCTACCCCTGGGGCTCATCTTAAAACTTGATTTGGAAATCTCTGTTAATATTTGGTGCTTTGTTCTTCAGTAACCCAGATTTGCTGTGGTTCTTCTTCCCCCCTGACAAAACGCAGACAAACCCCAGCCAGGGACTGTCCTGAGCCTTCAGCAACTGCCCCAAAGCTGCTTCTGGGTAAGCCAGGGGACAGCACAGCTCTGGGCTTGGGCACTGCTCCCTGGAGTCAACCTTCTCTCAGGTTACACAGCTGAGCCCCCAGAGGCTTTTCCTGGGCTACAGCCACATCCCCACAGAAACTGTCCCTCACTCCCACACAGCTGCTCCCACAGAGGCTGAAGAAATTCCTTGTCTTGTTCAATCACAGCCCTCACGGTCACACCCACACAGCCCCATCCTCTGCTAGATCCTCCAGGATTCATCTCGAAATCTGAGAGCTCATGAGGAACTATTTTCCTGTAATTATTTTCCTGTAGAAGCCAAATCTATTTATTATGATGACTTTGTTTGTAATATCCAAAGCATCAACTCTGCGACGTCGCTATTGCTGCTCCAAATTATTGCCTACCATTAGTGGGAACTCTGTGACAATGTTATTGCCATTAATAATTCCTGGCTGTCGCTGCAGCTCCTTGAGGATGCTGAGAGGGAGCACATGGTCCCAGAGATACCTTCTGGTTTGTATCATTTCTTTTACATGAGAAAAGCAGATTATTACACGCTTGGGAGGAGCTCTTCATAAACATCTGCCAAGTGACCTCATTATCTTCCTTCAAATCCCTCCTTAAAAATCTCATTTGTCATGAGGCCTGCAAAGCCTCAGCAGCAGAACAGTGGCATTATTAACTCACCCTCCCAGCTGATGGCACCACCTCAGTCCCCACCCCACTGTCCTTGTGCAGCTCCAACCAACGTTTCTGAGGACAGAACTCCTCAGGGATGTCAAACCCTCAGCACAGCCCTGGGCCACCACGAGGGACCCTGGACACTCCTGATTCCAACTAAAGCACCCTTGGGGTGGGATGCAGCCCAGGTGTGCCAGGAGACTGGGATTTTCCTGCCTTGTGCCCAGGATGTTTGAACTTGTCCATCAGTTGGGGCCATCTCCCTGCCTCTCCCTCCCTGGTGCTGCACAACACTCCCACACAACCCTGGCAGTGTCCCAGGCCAGGCTGGATGGGGCTGGGAGCAGCCTGGGACAGTGGGAGGTGTCCCTGCCATGACAGGAGTGGCACTGGATGGGATTTGAGGTCCCGTCCCACCCAAACCAGTCTGGGATTCTGTGAAACCCCAGAGCTGGAAGTGCTTGAACACAGTCCAGGCTTTGGGCACGCCCCTGCCTGCCCTGCCCTGCCCCCAGCCCCAGCACTGACAGACCCCAGTGGTGCCCTGCACTCCCACAGTGGGTACAGGGATTCCACCCTGATCCTCACTGCCGGGTGCAGCCCTGGCCTCTGCAAGAGGCAGATGCTTTTGGAAGGATTTGCTGTTCTGTGTCTTTGCAGTGTCTCCAGAGCACCTGGCTCACCATCAGCCTCACAGTGAGTGAGGAAGGGGCTGTTCAGAAACACCTCCTTTGTGTACAGCAGCGACGGGAGCAGCTCAGTGATCATCACCAATGGCTTCTCTTTGAAAGAGCTCTTCTCTTTGCCCCATCAGTAGGATACAATTTGGAGAGGAGCCTCTCATTCTGGTATTTCAAGCCCTCCAAGGCCTGGGCACTGTGAGGTAGCCCAGCAGCACCTCACCTGCACTTGCCCTTCACCAGCCAAGTGGTGCCAGCTCTGAAATCCCACGGCCTCACCGTGGAGCCAACCAAGCTTCTGCCCTGGAGCTGCTGTGATTCCCACCAGCTGAGGAGCTGCTCTCCTGATTCTTTTACTGCTAATTAGAACTCATCAGCTTTCTGTGGTGCTCACTACTGTGGTGTTTGAGAGCCTATTTTTACAGCCTGAACAGCTTGCTGTGCACCAGCTCCTCTCCTCACAGGCAGAGCAACCTCTCAGCTCCCTCTGGAAATGAGCTCTCCACATCCTGCACCCTGCCCTGCTCTTCCCTCCCATCACAGCATCCACGGCACTCCTTGATTAATTTTTTTCAAATAAAATTAAAAGGATGAAAAGCAGCACAACTGAAGAAGGCAGTAAACAAAGTCACTTAACTGTTTGCTGTCCCTCACGAGGATTTTAACTGCCCTGATTACACTGTCTGAGTGGATATCTTTTTTGGGAGAAAAAAGGACCTTGGAAGAATCTGAAAGTGCTTCCTGCAGTTCTGTGTTACAAAAGCCAGAAGGGAAGGAATGACAAAGTGACCAAGAGCAGGCTGACCCAAAGGATGCTCATGTGTAATGTGGCAAACAAAACATCCCCTTCAGGTTGTGGCAGGGCCTGACCTGGACAGGTGGGCTGGGATTAATTCCTCCTCTTCCTCTTTCCTGTTCCAGAACCAGAACTCAGGGAACGGGGGTGTCTGCAGAGCACCAGCCAGCTATAAAGCCTGGGATGGCATTTTACAACAGGGAAACTGAGGCACACAGAGAGGAAACATCTCAGTTAACACCCCTGCAAGGTGCCAGAGCAGAAATCCCTCTGGGCTCCAGGCTCTTGTCTTGGCAAATATATAGAGGTGCATCTCTGCAACAACCAAAGTCCTTATCAGAAACAGGGATACCCTGAAACCAGAGCTCCTGGACGGTACTGAAGGGAAAGGTCAGACGGCTCTCTGGTTTCCCCAACCTTCCAGCTCTCAGCTACACTTTCAAACAACAACTCTCCCAGATTTAACTGTGCTTTGATCCTGTTCCTCACCAGAGAAGCTGCAGAGAACTTTGTGCCAGCAGCACACCCACCTCCTTACCCCACGTGCCCCTTCCCCAAGAACCCTCTGGGAGATGCCCAGAAACCCAGCCCCTCGTGGTGGAGCTGGGAGGTGCCAGTGCTGCTCACCCTCGTCGCTGTTGTCGTCCACCAGGATGATCTCCTTGAGCAGGGGGGCCGGGGTGTGGTTGACGGCGCTGTGCACCGAGCGCAGGATCACCGACAGCGCCTCGTTCACAAAGATGAAGATGATGGAGATCTGGGGCAGCTCCTTCCCGTACTTCAGCTCTTTGCACCTGCAACACGAAGGGCAGAGAGAAACACGGGGTCAGCAGAGGTCACAGGGCAGCGCCTCCAGCCAGGCACGTGGAAAATCCACGGGGCAGAGCCAGGGCTGCCAGCTCCCAGCTGTGCACAGCCGGGGGTTCCCCCTGCCTGCAAATCCAGCCTTGGATCACTGCTGCAGGGAAGAGACAACAGCATGGCACAGCATCCCCGGGCCCAGAGAGCACTGCCAGAGCTCACCTAACCCCTGTGTGTGGGCAGATCAGCAAGAGTGGCCTCCAGAACACAGCAAATGCCTCTGGCAGTTCAAGGGAAACTCCCCAGTCCCACTCCGTCCCAAGATTTACAAGTGCTCAGAAATGAGCCTTGCTCTTAAACACCACGTGGGAATTTTCTTCCCATTTGCTTTGGAAAGAAATGAACTTAAAATGAGCCTTGGTTAAATAGTCTCAACAAATGTTTTGCTCTCTCGGCAGATCCTTCTGAGCACATTCCTGTCTCTGAAGCAGTGTTGTGACCTGGTGTCTTTGCACTCCACAGCCAGGACGGTTGGACCCAAAGCCTTGACCACCTCCCTGGTTTCAGGAATCATTCCCGAACTTGGGCAGGGTTTGGGGCTGGGTCTCTGCTGGCTCACACAGACTTCAGAGCAGGATGAAAGCAGGATGTCCTGGGTCACTTTGTGGTGTTTGTGTCCCCAGCTGTGTGCTCTGTCTGTGCTGGATATTGTGTTCTGCACCTTTCAGACTGTTCTGAGAGCAGAGGGGTGGAAGGAGCAGCGCGGGGTTTGTTTGCACAAAGTGCCCTCAGTGCTGCACATCCTGCTGCTGGGCTGTGCTGTCTGCAGCACGGACAGACAGACAGCGGCACAGACAGCTCTGCTCTGCTCTGAGCTGCTTTGAGCTGGCTGAGGCAGAGAAGTTCCCTGGACTGTTTGGTTTTCTTTTCCTAGGCAGGCTTTAAAGCTGTTGTGGACTGCAGACCCAGCCAAGGCCCGGAGCTCAGACCTGCAGCCCCCTGGGCCAGGACGACCTTTCCAGCACCGAGGGGCTGAGAAGGGACTGGGCCAGCTGAGCTACAGCCACAGCAAGGACTGCTCCAGTTTGCCTTCTCTCTTCTGAACTTTATTGTTTTATTGTTTCATATTGTTTCTTGTTTTTGGGCTTGTGGGCACTTTGCTTGTTGAATAAACAGTTTTTTCCACTTTCCTCTAAGGAAACCTTTTCCCAGAGCACTTGGGGGAGGGGCTGCTTGAATTTGCTTTCCACAGGGACCCCATTCAGAGGTTTCCTCACAAATTGGCCCTAAAGCAGGACACAGGAGCTCCCAGGTTTCCAGCAGCACCGTCCCTGGCAAGCAGCAGGTCCCTGTTGCAGGGACACAGCAGAGCTGGAGAGAGGACAGCCATGGAGCAGGGCTGGGGCAGCTCTGAGGGCAGGGCTGCTCCAGGTGACCCCAGCTCTCCAAGGAGCACAGGGACACAGCCGTTGTGTCCCTGCCGTGTTTCATCTCAACCAGACACCTCCTCTCAACACAGCTACTGTGGAAAGCAAACAGGAGATCTTAAACCACTTCCAACGATTTAATTCAACTCCCCAGCTTCCCCTGCAATAAATCCATGTGGGGCAAGGACAGAAGGAGCCTCCCTGCCCACATCCATGACAGATTAGACATGGAACAGAGCAGAGTTCCCAGAATCACAGTGAGTGTGCACGGAGCACACCCTGCCCAGATAAGCAAAGACCAAAGGCAGAGTGACATCCCAGCTCCCCAGCAATGCCTCTGCATTTAATTGTCCTGGGTGTTTCTCAGGCAACAGCAGGCGTTCTTCAGACTCCAGAATGAGACTTGGGAGACAAAGATTTCCACAGAAACACAGTTTTCTTTGTGAATCTTCTTTAGTTAAACAAGTTTGTTGGGTGAAAACACGGTTGTGTTTCTTGATTTAATTATTGCCTACCCTACAGCAAGCCACGAGCTCGTCAGAAGGGAAGCAAACACTGAAAAGGATCTTCCAAAGGGAAAATCTTCCTTTAAAATGGATGAAAGAATGGTCATGATGGGGCAAAGTGACAACTGACCCTGAAATCCTGCCAAGAAAGTCAAACTAAACTGACTCAGACATTAAAAACAGCTTTTGGTAGATGTTGATACCTGCTCTGATGAAGTCAAAGTTGTCAGAGGAGCAGGAGTGTTTCCTTTTAATCATTGCTCACCTCTGGGCAGCCTTCCCCCAAGGAATGCTGCAGGGGATAAAGAGCTCAGCCTGTGATCAAAGAGCTCTGGAGGCAAATCCAAACCCAGGTCTTTGAGGTTCATCTCCTGCTCATTGGCATTCTCCCTGCACCACTCCCTTCAGGAGGGAGCTCCCTTCCAGGGCTCTCCCTTCCCAGTCACGAGGGCAGGTGGACTGTCGCCCTGCTTTTTCAGCCTTCTCATGTCTACCTTTTGGAAATCCTTTTCTCATGCACATTTTCTGTAAATAATAGATTTGTTTACGTACTTTCGTGGAGGAGTTCTCTTGATGGACACCTGTCTTGACCAGTGTGATTGGAGAGGTGTAGACTTTGCTTACCAATCACTTGGTTTGGTTGATACACTCTTTAATGGAGTCAGTGATGTAATAAAGGCGTTCTCCTGGCTGAACCTGGCTCAGAGTTCATGCAGTGTTTTTAGCGTGGCAACAGCGGACAAGGATCCGGGGAGAGGAGATGAGCCTGGGAGGGAGGAGTGGGAAAGGCCAACCCACACTGCTGGGCCACAAAGCTCCAGTTCTCCAGAGGCAGGAGAGGCTTTGCACAAACACCCTGCTCTGGTGGCTTTGGCTTCCACCACGGGGCTGGGAAGGCAGCAATTTTAAACCAAATTCACATCGAGTTGGTCACGTTCCTCCCAAGGGGTCCCTTCAGTGCAGGTGCCAAAAGCTGTGGGGTGAGCGATGCTCTGCCACAGCCTGCAGCTCCATGAGGCCCTTCCCAGTGGGCAGACCAGCAAATATCCCTGCAAGTGTGCAGGAAAACACCTGGAGCAGCTGGGCTGCCCCGGGGCAGGGAAGGGAAAAGGGGAGAGCACCACCTGAGCTCCAACATCACTGGAAAGGCCAGGGAGAAGCTGCAGGAAACAGCGGGAATGGTGAGGGCATGGCTGGGAAGTGGTGGGGTTTGGGTTGTTGGGTGCTTTGGGGTTTTTCTTTCAAACATTCTTCATGGAAAAAGGGCTGATCCAGATGCTTTATCCTTCCATCCATGTGCAGGCAGAGGCACAGGTGTGGCTGCTTCACTCTGGGAACACTCAGAGCCTTCAGGGGGGACTCACTGCGGGTCAGCAGTCCTGGGACAGGGGAGGCCGCCCATCCCTGCAGCCCCCACACCTCCCTGCACCTTCTGCACCCCCAGGAACTACACCTTGCCCACCTGAGAGGCTGCCTTTTCTGCAAGGGTGGGTAGGCACAAGATGGGAAATCCCTGCTGCCTTCAGAATTTCAGTGCCAACCCTGAGGAAAGGCACAGAGAATCCAGCATCGACCTCACGTCCCAGCAGGAGCTCCAGGGGCTCAGGGACAGTCCCAAGCAATGCACCAAACCTCACCTGAGACTCCTGACACCCTGTGCCCACAGTTATCCCCCTCAGCCTTTGGTTGTGTGCCAGCCAAGGCCTTTGGAATTCAGATCCCAGGCCAAAATACTTCAAAATCCAGCGAGACCTTAGAGCCCCTTCCAGAGCCTAAAGGGGGCCTACGGGAAGGCTGGGGAGGGAATTTTTGTAAGGACAAGCAGTGATAGGATAAGGGGGAATGGTTTTAAGCTCAAAGAGAGTCATATTGGGCAGGAATTGTTCCCTGTGAGGGTGGGCAGGCCTGGCACAGGGTGCCCAGAGCAGCTGTGGCTGCCCCTGGATCCCTGGCAGTGCCCAAGGCCAGGCTGGACATTGGGGCTGGGAGCAGCCTGGGACAGTGGAAAGTGTCCCTGCCTGGGACAAGATGGGCTTTAAGGCCCCTACAACCCAAAGCACTTGGGATTCTGTGAATCCCAGGTTTTATTTCTAACATCCAGCTCATGCTGTATCTAGCTAGCCCAAAGCAAGTCTCATGCCAGGAGGTTGAAGGTTCAAGGGAACACACTTGGAAATTTCTATCTTTAAATTAAATGCAAGGGTCAGACCACCACAATAGATTCCAGTGCCAGTGATTAACTACCCAGCTAAAGCCCAGGCCATCAGTTGATGTTTAATTTAGCCCACATTCATCATTCCACCAGTACCAAAAGGCTGTCCCAGAAGTCCTCCCTGCCCATGGAGCAGGTGCTCCCCAGCCACGTGCACACCTGCAGGTGGCCCCAAGGCAGAGGTGCTGCCACATCTGCAGGACAGAGGCTCTGGGCCAGCCTGCAACAGGGCCTGACTGGAGAAAAGGGAGGGAGGCTGCAGGTGACCCCTCCCCATCCCTCCTTTGCTAGGTGAGAAACACCCCCCTGGGTGTTTCTGGCCCAGCACAGAGCACCTGCCAACATCTGGACACATTAGTGCAGGTTACACAATTACATTTTGCAGGTTACACAATTACATTTTGCCCCACTAAATCCTGCTCTCTGCAATTAAACCTAGGCTGGCACCTGCTTGTAGGATTTATATCAAAATATCATGAATCAGTAGCGGAAAGAAAGAGCCACCTCACAGTTTTGTCTCTCCTTTAGATCAATGGGACATCAAAGAGGCATTTTATGTCCCATTAAATCATGCTTGAATGTGTTCCATTAAATCATGCTCACAAAACTCTCCAAGTCTGAGGAGGCTGGGGAAAATCTCCCCATGTTCAGCACTGGGTTTAATGTAAGGACCTTGCTGAGGTCTCATTGAGAAATGTTCTTGGCCTTCAATGGGGGAAAAAAGGGGTTTCCTCTGTCCTTGGCCCACAGCTCAGGTATGAAGGGAGAGCTTTAGGTGGATCTCAGGGAAAGGTTCTTCCCCCAGAGGGTGCTGGGCACTGCCCAGGCTCCCCAGGGAATGGGCACGGCCTGAGGCTGCCAGAGCTCCAGGAGCTCCCAGGGGTGCCCAGGGCGGGGTTGTTGGGGGGTCTGGGCAGGGACAGGGGTGGGGCGGGGTGATCCCTGGGGGTCCCTTCGAGGTCAGGAAATTCCAGGACATCTTTTCTCACTTCAGAACAGACTGAGGAGCTGAGGACTGACCCCAGTCCCTGCATAACACAACTCCCCACCCCTCCCCAGCCCCCCCTGCAAGGACACAGGATCTGTCTGGGTGCAGAGGTGACACAACTCCTGCACTGTGACCACCACCACCTTTATTGGGTCCCAGATCTTTATCCTACATCAAGCCCAAGTCTGCAAAGATGAGAACCTGCAAGGAAACCCACAAAACAAATGTATTTAGAGAGAACACCTTTTCACCTGAATCTTTGCAGTTTATGTAAGAAACCATCTCAAAACGAAGGAAGGCTGAGAAGGGCAGCTGGGGAAAGAGGAAGCAGGGCTGAGTTTCTGCTGAACAGCTTGGCACACATCAGGCTGGATTAATCCAGTCAGCCAAATTCAAAAGACAAAAAGCATAAAAGCCCAGCTCTGCTCCAACGCGTGTTTGCCTGCTGCAGAGCCTGCTTTGAATCCTCTGCTCGTTTGTTTTCTGCTCAGCACACAGCTGTAAATCCACTCTTCAGAGCAGCCAGTGAGATTAGGATGTTTATTGTCTGTCTCAGTAACAGAAAAGGGATATCCCAGCATTTACTGCCTCATGATCCCTCAGCAGAAAAATCACCTGGAATCACAGCAAAGGCTCCTGGAGCACAGAGAGGCCACAAAGTGGCAGCTAACATTTACAAACCACCTCTTCCGGCCCAGTGATTTAACAAGATCCACTCTATCACTCAATTAACACCTCCCACCTGCTCTCTAGGGCACAAAGCCATTTCCATCAAGCACCTGGAACTGCCCTACCTGCCATCAGCCAAGCCCCAAGGGTTTCTACACCTTCCCAATATAATCCATTGATCAACACCAATAAATGCAGCTCATGGCCAGCCTGGAGCATGGACTGTTCCAAGACAGCAGAGGCACCCCTTGGCTTCAAGGCCTCTTTGCTCCTTGGGCTTCAAATCGGGCCAGGTTTGCACAGAGCTGCCAGGGATGTCTGTGCTGTGGGGGGACCTTCCCCAGGCAGCACCTGTCAGAAAGAAAACAATTCCATGAAAGGGCCAATAATACATTCCATTTTTTCAGGAGAGCTTTAGGCTGGATCTCAGGGAAAGGTTCTTCCCCCAGAGGGTGCTGGCACTGCCCAGGGTCCCCAGGGAATGGGCACGGCCTGAGGCTGCCAGAGCTCCAGGAATGCCCAGGGTGGGGTTGTTGGGGGGTCTGGGCAGGAATTGGACTGGGTGATCCCTGGGGGTCCCTTCAAACCCAGGATATTGTACAAATCTGTGATGCCCTGAACAGCTCAGGGAGGAGCTGGGCAGTCAGGCTGCAGCTTGCTTTGCCCCCCAGATCACGGAGCAGAAATCCTGCTAATCCCAAGAGAGCAGGAATCCCTAATCCCAGAGGCTGCATCCAAGATTATCTCCACCCTTGGTCACAGGAATTATCTTCCACCTTCCATGCTGTGCCAGGACGTGTCATCCACTCCTGACAGCTCCCACATCTACTCTGCACACATCTCAAAATTTCTAGGCTGCCACATTTCCTTAATTTGTGCCTTTTGCATGGCCCCTTCCCCCAGTGCCAACAGAAAATGTTTACCCAAGTTTGAAGTGGAGATGAAATCCCATGAAGTGTAGCTGTGCCCATTCCCAGGGAGGAGGCAGCACTCCATTCCTCTGGAAGCCTGCTCTGGGCAGAGTTCCCCGGATTTCAAATATGTCCAGTGTTTTAAAGGGAATACTTGGATTCAGACAAAAACCAGGCTGCAACAGGCCACCTGAAATTACCCAGCAGTAATTTGATTTTCCTAATGATGCTCTTCTAATCAATCCAGCCTGGAGCCCTCTGGAGCCATCTGTCCAACAGGGGGCACAGACAGAGCCTGTCAAGATCCAGAGACACAAACTGGGAGGACTAAAGAGATGAAGTAAAGAGGAATTAGAAGAACCCACAGAAGGAAAAGTGGCTGCTGCTCAGTCTCAGAACACTGGTGGTGGTTTTAAATCACCTTTTAATAAGCAAGGTAGAGGAAAAAGCCAAGCTCCCCCTCACTGTGCCTTAAAACACTGGGTGCAGCACTCCCACCCTCTGGCTGGGGATGTATTTCTGCATTTCACGGAACCACCACAGAGACACAAAGTCTTGCCCTGAGCTGTTTTCTTCCAGGCTGGTGCCACAGCTGGAGCTCAAGCAGAGGTTCTGTGTGGGGATTTGGCCATGCACAGCCAGGCAGCCAGCCCAGAGCAGGGCCCCAGGGCAGCCCCAGCAGCCCAGGCCTGCTGCAGAGGGCACTGCCAGCCCCAGCCGGGCTCTGCCTGCCATGCCAAGGCAAGGGAAGCCAAATGGAAAGTGAAGGAATGCCAGTGGAACACAGAATCCTCTCATCCAGGGAAGGGCTCAAATGTCCCCTACAAGGCAAGGGAAGAGGTCACACACAGGGCTTCCTGTCCTTCCCTGGGCACAAATCATGGCATCGCCGAGGTTGGAAAAGCCCCCTAAGGCCACCGAGCACCACCCCAGCACCACCCTGCTCACCACTGAGCCGTGGCCCCAGGTGCCACATCCACAGGGATGGGGACTCCCCTCCTGCCCTGGGCAGCCCCTTCCAGTGCCTCAACACCCCTCCAGTGAGCAATTTCCTCCCAGATCCAATCTAAACCTCCCCTGGCACAACTCGAGGCCGTTCCCTCTCCTCCCAGCCCTGTTCCCTGGGAGCAGACCCTGACCCTCTCTGGCTGACCCCTCCTGGCAGGTTCAAGCCACAACAACTGTCCATCCCTCAAACCCAGGACACCAAGGACACCCTGTGCAGTGCCCACGTTCCACACAGGCTGGAACAGGAGCCACTCAGGATGGGCAGGCCCTGCTCTGCTTTGGATGGATGTCAGGTCTGGAAAATACACCCAGAAGAAAAGGTCAATAAAATAACAGCAGGAAAAGAGCAGCCTGCTCTGTGCAGCCACTGGAACACACAATCCCTTGGCCTGACGGATGCCTGGCACAGGTGAGGGTGGCAGCAGCCTGTGAGATCACTTTGGAGCACACAGGACTGTGCTGTGCTCTCAGGGAACACACTCATGGCCAGTGCAGGACTGGGACCTGCTCTGTGCTGGCACTGACTGCTGACCTGAGTGTCTGTCTCCCAACTACAGCACCATCAGCTCTGATGCTGCACCATCCCTCATCTGCCCAGCAATGCCCCTCAGAGCTGTTCAGGACACGAATGTCCCCCAGAGCATGAAGGGGACATCTCCACCTGTCCTTCTGAAATGCCACCAGCAGCAACCACCCTGGGGAGGGCTGAACAGCCCAGGCCTGCAGAACACCCATGGCTTTAGGGCTCTGTGCTGCTCCCTCACCCTCTGGAGGTATTCCTACAGCTCCTAACGGGGTCCTACTGCACCCCTCTCCAACTCTGGGGGCTCAGCCATCACAGACTGCACACAGTGCTGCATCACTCAGCACACAGGAAGAGTCAGACACAAAAATCTGTGCCAGCTGGCACAAAATGGACCCAGATCACAGAATCACTGAGTGGGCTTTGGTTGGAAAGGACCTTAAGGATCATCTCAGCCCATCCAGATCCTGTGTACCCATGGAGGAACACAGGGCAGACAAAGAATGTGGTGGTTCTGATTATGGACAGCACACCTCTTCATAAAAGCAGATCCTGATGATGGATTCTCCCAGATTTCCTCCTCTCCTCCATATCAGAGTGCCAGATCTCCCTTCCTCCTGCCTGCCCCACCCTCTATTTTTAATTCTGAGCACCAGGAGCTCCCAGTCTGGATCCTGACTTATTAATGATTTCTCTTTTGGCCATCACACTAAATAAATCCAGCTAACGTGCTTATCAGGAGCTTATCTCTTCCTGACATTTCAGTCTTGTAGCAGGCTCAAGGGTTTGAATATTTAAACAGGCAAATATTCTTTTGATCAGCAGAATAAATGACTTGTTACGTCCTGTCCTTAAAAACATCATAGAAGTGCTCAGCTATGTTGGCACATCTTCCACAGGGCTGTGGAGCTGTTCCTGGAACACACGGCTCAGGAGCAGAGAGAGTTCCACTCACACATATTTAAATGCCTTTTCTACAACGAGGTATGGACCTGCCACATTAAAGCCAAGGGTGTGTGAGAGACAGCTCAGTCAGAATTAGTGCACAAGAAGTGGAATTCTCCCCCTAATTCCTATCCCAGAGATTGCTGCTCCAGGAAAACATCAGCTTGGAACTGAGAGAGTCACCACTGCATCTCTCAGTGCTGAGGTTCCCCAAACCAAGAGCACTCCTCACATAGAGGTACCAGCAATTTTACCCCATTACAGAGACAGAGATCAGAACTCCTGCCATGGTGTGGTGCAGGAGCCCACAGCCAGCCAGGGTGTCCCTGTCCCCTGGCACTTCTCAGGACAGCACAAGGAATGACATCCACTGTACCCAGTTCTTGCACAGAGCCCCTGGCTCCTCATCAGTCCCAGCAGGACAAGGCAGGGCTGGCCTCAGCCTCTGCCCTGCATGACCAAGCTCCAAGTCTCCTCATGGCCACATCTGGCCACATCTGGCCATCCACAGCACACTTTGACAAGTCCTCAGGAGGAGGAGGAGGCTGCTGTCCCCTTAACCAAGGCTTCAGGGGTTTAAACACAAGATGTGGAAGTTGTGATGCTCAGGGATGAAGTGGTCAGCCCCAAGGGGCCAGGAGGTCAGCAGGGCTCAGGAGCAAAGCCTGCAGCTCCTGCTGCCTGGCTGGTGGCCTTCCTCTCCTCCCAGGCAAGGCAGATTGGGCAGGGAGGAAATGTAGGGGCATTTTTATCTCTGATAGTTATAAAACAGTGCCCTGCAAACACAGCTGAACTCTGAATGATGTCCGAACAGGGTTTGAAAAGCAGCATTTGACGTGATCACAGCAGAGGCAGCAGCAGCACCCTGACCTCCCCTGCCAGGAGGATCCCAAGCTGTGTGACAAAGGTCAGCTCTGAGCCCATCACCACGTGCTGAGCAGCCCCTGTGCTTCCACCAGGGAAGGGCAGGCAGGGAATCCTGAGTGCTCCACAGGGGCAACACCAGGTCCTGGCCACTGGCAAGGGCTGAGTGCTCACAGACAAAGGGCAGTAATGTCAAACTGTAAATTAACAGTAGAGTGTAAAGTAACAGTAAATGGTAAATGAACAGTAAGTTGTAAATGAACAGTGCATGTTCTGACATCCTCTGTCAGAGGCAGCTGCTGCTCTGTAGCTGCTCGTGTAGGCACAGTCCTGGACAAGGGAATTCACAGACATCTCATCTAAGGCAGGAGCCAGAGCTCCCTTTAAGGTCGATGAAGTGACACTGCCACTGCCAAAGGACAATTTATTCCAGCCCTCCATCCCAGGTATATTTCTGTCCCAGGTATATTTCAGGTAAAACACACTGAAGCTGTTTTTTGGGAAGGTGAAAATTCCTTTTTCCTCCCCTGATGAGAGGCAGCCCCAGGCTGAAGGTTCAGACAAACATCAGTGAGGGAAGGGAGCCCTTCATGTCCCAGCCAGGGATTCCAGGGTGACAGTCCCACCAGCAAACGTCACAGCTCTGCTTAGGCAGGTTGGATCAAACTGGCACTGCTGGAAACCTTCCCTCTCAAATTGAACATGAAATCCTTGGTACAGAGCCTGAGGTAGGAGTGTTCTACATTAATAGATCTCACGGGAGCCCAGGATTTTGACATCCCTGGGGCAGACTTGGGGCAAGGAAGAAGAAAAGTGGCCACCACTTTTGCTGCCTGGAACAAGGTGGAATGATGCCACTGCTGGAAGAGCTGGCATAAAAATGATGAACTCAAAAGGCACAATGGACTTTTAGAGACAGCTCTTCTTCTTTGTGATCACAGAGCCACGCTGCTGACGGCTTTATGAACTGGAAGATGAAGAGGTTTTTAAACCTTTCCATTACTTACAGAAATCACTGGCTAAGTTTTTTTAACCTCTGCCAGTATTGGATTATCCTTGGCAGAGAGGTGTCACTGAGCCCTGTCTGCCAAATTCCTGCATGGGGAATGTCACACAGGGAGGGCTCTGCCATCCCAGCAAATGTCACACAGGGAGAGCTCTGCCATCCCCAGATCCAGGAACTGGCTCCAAGGAGAGCTCTGCCATCCCCAGATCCAGGAACTGGCTCCAAGGAGAGCTCTGCCATCCCCAAATCCAGGAACTGGCTCCAAGGAGAGCTCTGCCATCCCAAAATCCAGGAACTGGCACCAGAGAGAGCTCTGCCATCCCAAAATCCTGGATCTGTCTCCAGAGAGAGCTCTGCCATCCCAAAATCTAGGAACTGGCTCCTAGGAGAGCTCTGCCATCCCCAGATCCAGGAACTGGCTCCAAGGAGCGCTCTGCCATCCCAAAATCCTGGAGCTGTCTCCAGAGAGAGCTCTGCCATCCCCAGATCCAGGAACTGGCTCCAAGGAGCGCTCTGCCATCCCAAAATCCTGGAGCTGTCTCCAGAGAGAGCTCTGCCATCCCCAGATCCAGGAACTGGCTCCAAGGAGCGCTCTGCCATCCCAAAATCCTGGAGCTGTCTCCAGAGAGAGCTCTGCCATCCCCACATGCCAGGGCTGGCACCACCACAGCCCACTCCAGCACAGGCTGCTCACCAGGGCAGTCTGACACGCTGGTGAGACACTTGTACTGCTGTGGCTGGAAAAAAATATAAACGAGTCCCAACCCCTATGAAAAGGGTCAAACCCAGCAGATGGGGCTGATTTAGATCTGCTTTCCCCCTCATATCTCAATGTCAGGTACCAGTTAGCTGAATGCAATTAACTGCCCATGAATACTGGTACCCCTCATGTAGGGGACATTCAGGGTGGAGAGTTGAAAAACCAAGACCACAAACAAACGCTCACTTCAAAGTGCCAGAAGCTTCCCTTTATTCCACAGAGGAAGCTCCACACCACCCCTGCTATTCTGTGGAGAGATTTGCTCCTCTGTGGCTTTTCTACCGTCACAGGTGACATCTTCCACCTCGAAACAAAATACACAAGAGCCAGAACTGGGAGACAAAGTTACCCAGCCCAGGCACCCAGTTTGACCCAGTGCAGAACTGCAGCACCATGAAACACCTCACAGCAGCTGGGGAGGGATCCAACCCAACACAGCCACTCAAACAAAAGCTGAATTACCACAAGGCTAAGAAAAATCCCCACAAATAAAAATACTCCAGCTTCTCCCCGTCCCCTCATAACACCCCAAACCAAAACACAACCAGTTTTTAGTGCCAGGCTGGAGATGCCCAACAAGTGGGGTTTCACATCCCTTTTGTTGTGCCTGCCTTCACCTGCAGAGATCCACAGGAGAGCAGGCACAGCTCCCTCCCACAGAGCCTTCAGGAAGCCGTTCAGTGCTGCTCCATCCCACAGACCAGGATTTGAGGCTGGAGGTTTGTTTGCTGCCACACCAGAGGTGCTGACAGGAGCATCTGAAGGCTGACACAGTGACACAGCTCCTGTGTCACCCTGCCAGCAGCCCAGCCCCCAGAGGAGCCAGACGTGGCAGTGAGAGCACACTGCCTGTCTCTGGAGGAGCACTGCCCATGGAGGGGGCACCTGGGGACATGGTGGTGGCCTTGGCCATGCTGGGCTGGACTCAGTGGTCTTGGAGGGCTCCTCCAGCCTAAATCCACAACACACTTGTCAAAACACAGCAAACTCGTGTCCAAATATGTGCAGAGAGACGCGATGAACCTTAAAGGCTTAAAGGTGATTTTTGATGAGCTTAACTCTACACCTTCTCAAGACATCCTCGTCACCTCCACACACCAGAGGTTTGGAGGCACACCTGGAAAGTGGGGAATTCTGGACTCTTCTTCTCTCTCACCCTCACCTTACCAAGGCCATTGAACTTTTACCTGCTTTTCACCAGCCCTAACACCAAAGCTCCCCCCACCTGCACAGCCAAACACACCCAGACACACACAAGGCTTGGCTTTGCTGCCTGCAGCTCCTCAGGTTCCCTCTGACCTACACAAAACACACAGGAAGTTAGCAGCTGAAGGCCTGGGAGGTAAACCCTGATCCACCCATGGGGCACTGATGGGATTGAACGATTTCCCCATGGCTGGGCTGCAAAGCACCGTGGCTGAAGGACAAAATGTTGTCAATCCCACTGCAGGGTTCTGCTGTGGCAGCACAGGCAGGTTCAGGCTCCCTGGATGCCTCAATCCACAGGCACTGCTTCCCAGCTCCTCCCTACACATCTGTGCTGCTTCCTGCCTGAAAATCTCAATGGCAGAGGAAAAACTTCTGGGTTTGTCCTTCTGGTGACAAACAGCTCCACAAATGAAAGCCACTGGTACCAAACAAGCTTCATTTGTGCTGTCTTCTGAAATAAAGCTTCACCAGGAAATGAATTGATCTGCATTTGGCCTTTGTAAAGATTATGAACAGGCTTAAAAGACAGCAAATGCTCAGCCTGCTATTCATCCTGCCACTTCCTCATCATGCTCCATTCATTAATTGCTTATTCTAGTTTGGATTTTGCTGATTCAGTGCACATGTCTGCTTCCAAAAGGGACTGCCAACATTAAATCTATTGTGTCTACCCTATGATGTACATTTTTTGTGATCCAAGCATCTTAATACACCTAATTCTGTCTGATACAGTTCACTGTTTACAGATCCAGGTTCTCAAACTGTTTCTTAGCACAAAGCCCAGAAACTTCCTCACATTTCCCCAGGAAACTGGATTTTAAAACACCTACTTGATTCCCTGTAATTCTTCTTCAGAAATGTTCAGCTCTGTTTTAGAATTAGGCTATCAAAAATAGGCATTACAATTTAGGGACATACGGACATTTCTAAAGGCACATTGCTTGGGAAGTCCTAAGAAGAAATTATCTGCAAAGTTGTAAAAACAGAAGGTAGAGAATGGGATTTACTCTGGTGAGAAGCTCCTGTAATAAAGTTATTAGGCCCAGACAGATGTAAGGGAGATAAAAGCCAGAGCAATTCCCAGTGTCACATCCACTTACCCAGCTCTGCCCATGCCCAGCTCTTTCACACACACACAAGAAGTCATTGAGACCTCCTTGCTCTTGGATTTCCCTGCTGGAAAACTGCACAAATGGCTGCAGGACCAAGGCTGTCAGAGCAGCAGAGCTCGACTCCCCCTCTGCCTGGTCTGGCTGCCATGTGCTGGTTTGGAACAGAAAAGCTCTGGGCAGTCCAGGGGAGCAGGTTGGTGGCACAAACAAACACACAAGCCCTGATTTCCTTGGAAGCCAACTGGAGAGAAGTGTATCCAAAGCTTAAATTGGTTCATTTATTCTCATAAGCACAGTTTAGTCAGAAGTATTTATGGTAACACAGGTATTTTTCAGCAGAGGAGTTCAGAGGAGCACAAAAGCAAGTTGTTAAATTACACTAATCCCGTCCTCTGCCAAAGTGATCATTTAATACTTGTGTTTACGTTAGGAACTGCTTTATAGCACACTCCTGCCACAGAAGTCTTCCCTGAAGCACCATGTTCCCAACCTACAAGAACAGGTAATAACTTTGCAGTCAGGAAGGGAAAATTGACAATTAGTGGGATGTATGACATAAAGAACCCCGAGGTGCTGTGCTATAAATCCATGGTCCCAGTGTTTGCAGGTGACACTGAGCAGCACAGTGGAAATAAGAGCCTCTCTAACAGCCACTAAACAAACTGCACTTGCTCTCCCCAAAGCACTTTCTTCCTGACTGAGTTTGCAGAGGATATTGGGACTTAAAGCACCAAAAGCTCCTGAGACACTCCTGACCCCACACAAGCTGCCAAAGTGTGCTCCAGGGACCTCTGCTTCAAAAGGAAAAGAAAGAAAAAGCTGTCCTGTGTCCCCATCTAAACCCAGGACAGAAACACAGCACAAACCCCTAAACTTTTCCACAAGGAGTCTGACAGCTGCAGTTCTAGGGGGACTTGTCAGCTCCCTGGAGCCACCCCCAGCTGCCTGTGTGTCCAAGGACCCAGGCTGCTCCTGCAGGTCCCAGGAGAGGGCTTCAACAATAAGCAACTAACATAAAGCACAGCTGGAGAAGCGTGCCTTTAGAGTCTTTACTTGCCCAGTTTTCAAGAAGAAGCTTTGCTGGAAGTCAGGAGCAGCATGTCCAAACACACTGAGGCATAAAGATCAATACTGGTATTTATTCCACAGCCTGCTGCTTTGTATTAGTGCTGGGAAAGCCATGGAGCAGCAAAGAGGCTTTTTCCTCTTTGCAAATCATCCCAAAGGCAGCACAAGTTGCAGCCCCATCCCTGGAGGGCAGGAGGGGCACAGGGCACCAGCAGCCCCTGCACACACAGAGCAGCAGCAGCAGCTCCTCAGAGCTCAGGGCCTTGAGGATGCAGGAGAAATAAAAACCTGAGTTTGTCTGGAGCTGGGTTTGGAAGGATCTTCTACCCCCGTGGCCTTCAGAGCAGGGAGGGGACAGGCTGGGCACAGCCTGCAGTGACAGCACCAGGACCTCCCTGGGCTGCAGCTCCTGCTGAGGGGCAGCTCTGACCTCTGCTCTGTGTGACAGGGACAGGAAGGGCTGGAGCTGGGCCAGGGCAGGCTCAGGGTGGACACCAGGGAAAGGCTCTTCCCCCAGAGGGTGCTGGCACTGCCCAGGCTCCCCAGGGAATGGGCACAGCCTGAGGCTGCCAGAGCTCCAGGAGCTCCCAGGGATGCCCAGGGTGGGGTTTTGGGGGTGTCTGGGCAGGGCCAGGGGTTGGACTGGATGATTTTGCTCCTCCCTTCAAAAAAGACCCTGAGGGGCTGGGGGTGTCCAGGGAAGGGAACAGGGCTGGGAAGGGGCTGGAGCCCCAGGAGAGGCTGAGGGAGCTGGGAAAGGGGCTCAGCCCACAGAAAAGGAGGCTCAGGGGGGACCTTGTGGCTCTGCACAACTCCCTGCCAGGAGGGGACAGCCAGGGGGGTCGGGCTCTGCTCCCAGGGCACAGGGACAGGAGGAGAGGGAACGGCCTCAGGCTGGGCCAGGGGAGAGTCAGGGTGGACAGCAGCAGGAATTTCCCCATGGAAAGGGTGCTCAGGCCTTGGCAGGGGCTGCCCAGGGAGGTTTGGAGTGCCCATCCCGGGAGGTGGCCAGGGAAGGGCTGGAGGTGGCACTCAGTGCTCTGGGCTGGGGACAGGGGGGGGATCAGGCACAGCTGGGACTGGATGGGCATGGAGGGATTTTCCAACCCCAGTGATTCTCAGATTCTCCTGGGCTGGGCCCCTTCCAGCTCAGGTTTCCATGACTTTGTGCAGCCTGGCAGAATAAAACTGCCTGGAGCCACACAGAGATGGGACAGAGTGGGCAGGACAGAACACATGGACAGAAAATATCCAACAATCCATCCCTGAGCTGCAAATCTGCTCTGGCTTTGGTGAGCTCTGTTCTGAGGCACAGCTCCTGCATGCCAGAGCTGTGACACACATACTCACTGCTTCATTTCTCTACTTGCTCTCCCAGAAAATTTTCAGGTGGCACCTTTCCAAGTACCGGAAAATACTACTTTTCCTTTTTTTATGGCTGAAGCTATAAAAAAACAGGGGCAGGAGTGTTTTTCACACAATGCTGGATCAGACCCACAACCATCTATCAGGAGAGAAGGTGCACAACCAGTCCAGGCTTTTTCCTAGAGCTGTAAGGATTTTTTAATAGACTCCCACATGCAATTCAAAGGGAATTTCACATCTGAAAAAGTAATATTTTTTTGCTGTTCCACTGTCTTGATTCGTCTCTAGTTTTCCCTTCAGTTACCTGATGAAGAAAAAGCCCTACATCTTGCCTCTCTTTTCCTGGCTGTTGTTTGGATGTAAGACTGAAATCCACCAAAGCACTTTGCAGAAGGTAAAATAATGGATTGCAATGGCACATTGTGCATGCAAGAGAGAAGAAGCTCTTCTGACCTCCTTTGTTTGCAATAAGCAGCAATCACAACAAATAAACAGGCATGAAACTCTATTTCCCAGCAAATTCCACTCTTGTAACCCAAGTAGTTTGTTTTGTCTTCTTAAACGTTGTCCTTCTCCTCAGGCTCACTTCATCAAGCCTGGCTGAGCAGCCCAGGGCAGGGCACGAGTGAGTGGCACATCAGCACAGATGTGTGCTCAGGAGTGTCCCAGATCCCTGGGGAAACCATCACCGAGCTCTCCCACGGGCTGCAGTAACATCTGCACATCCCAGACACTCAGACATCCACAGCCACCACGGTCCTGTGGGCAGAGGGAGAGGCAAGAAGAGTTTTGTTTCATTAAAGGAGGTTGTGCAACCTCAGTGTCAGGGAGGAAATGCGATGAGATGAGATGTATGGAGCAGTGATGGGGGCATCTCCTGCCCAAGCTGTGGCAGGTGTTGAGAAAATACCTCATTTCAGTGCCCTGGTAGCAGAGAAATCTGAGACAGAGGCACCTGCAAAGCCGGGGTTCAGTTACTCCCAAAGTGGAGGAGATTTCTTTATTTTCACAGGAACATAAGTGTGATGGCACATGAAGCTTTCCCATCAGAGCCAAGCAGAGGGCACAGGCTGAGCCCCCTGGCACAAACCACGGCCAGCGTGGGTTCTGCAGGAACATTTGGGATCCAGCACAAGAGATGGGAAGGCAGGAGTGGTCTCATGGGCAGGAGACTCAACCACAGCCTCCAGGTGCATCCTCCTGGGCAGCCCTGACGTGTCTCAGTCACGTCCACATTCATCACTTTCCAAATATGCATTCTGCTGTGATTAAAAAGGCAAAATGGAGTTCCAGGGCCCTGCAACACGCCGTAAGTCTGAGGGAGGCTGAGGCCCCAAGGCTGCCCCACAGCAGAGGGCAGGAGGCTCTGCAGGGACTGGGAGAGACCCCAGGGGGAACAGGCCACTGTCACACTGTCACACTGACCCCAGCCCACAGTGTGCTCCAGCACCCAGCAGGTCCACACGGAGAGCCCACAGAGGCCACACACAAACCACTTGAAACAAAAATCAACCAGAACTTGCCTTCGTTTCTTTAAGTTGTCAAACAACAACCCAAAGTCTACCCAGAAGCCAAAACTCTCCATCTTCTGCACTACATCCCAAAGAAAGGCTCAGCTTGCTGCTCCACGAGGTCGCTGGTAACAAAGCAGCTAAAGCCAGATGGTGCTGAAAAGCCCAGTTGGTGCCAGAAATACACGGGTGGTTCAGGGCTCTGACTCAGCCCCAGACAGCCCACGGGGAACACCAAACACAGGCAAACTGCAGCTCCCTCTTCAGCTGCAGCTGCTGGGCAGCCCCTGCCCAGGGCACCTCCACGGGCTCCCATGGCAAGCACAGAGCAGCTGCTGTGAGGACACAGCAGCAAACCAAGCTCCCAGCACCTCCAAACCTTCTCCAGCAGAGGATGCCAGGATGGCTTGGGTTGGGAGGACCCTGAAGCTCATCCAGCCCCACCCCTGCCGTGGGACACGTTCCACTATCCCAGGGTGCTCCAAGCCTCGTCCAGCCTGGCCTTGGACACTCTTAGGGATGGGGCAACCTCCCTGGGTCACCTGTTCCTGGATCTCCCCACCCTCACAGGCAGGAATTCCTTCCCAATATCCCATCTAACCCTGCCCTCTGGCACTTTCAAGCCATTCCCCCTCATCCTATCACTACGTCCCCTTGCCCAAAGTCCCCTTCCCACATTTCCTGACCCATGTGCAGGACCCCAAGGCAGGCAGGAGAAGGGGTTGTGTCTCCAGGCTGGGAAGCCCTCAAAACATGTGAAGAATCCAATCGTGGGAGTTGCTTATCTCTTACATCACCCCTGCTCTCCACGTTAATACCTCAAGGCTCCCCTCTGAGAACAGCTGTCGAGAGATTTGCAGCAGCAGGAATGTGTCATCTGCACCCAGTGATCCAATAGTCCTAACAATTGTGGGTATTATTTCTCTTAAATCTACCCCTTAATCCTATAATGCCATAAAATACCACTGAATCAGGGCTTAGCAGGATTCCAGAAAGGAACAGACTTTTAAAGAGATAATGAGAACTCCACATTTATATTGGATAGGATTGAAAGGAGAGGATGGGGGAGGCAGAACATACCAGATGGGCAGATTATTTCATCGTTTCCCTTAATATGATTTCTTCAACCTGAAGCATCTGGTAATTCCACTATCAGAGATTAGATACTGGATAAGATGGACAGGCAGGCTGATCTAACAAAGCAATTTTATTTTCTGGCCAGACAAAGGAGAGGTTCCCATTAAATCCTGCATCAGAGGATAAAACAGAGGTGCACAAAATGTTGTATCCAAGCAGGGAATGTTTGCAGGCCCTGGGATCCCATGTAAATATGCTTCACTTTCAATATAGAAAACAACACATCTCCCAAACCCCCCATCCTCCCCAGGCAGGCAGCGAGTGCTGAGAATGGATAAACAATAAAAGTCACACAGCAGCCTTGTCCTTCAGAGGCTTCTGCAGAAAATTGAAGAAAATCTCTCCAGCTCATTTTTGTGGAGATTTGAGTAGAAGTTCTGCAGGCTGCACCTTGGGTACTTCCAGTCTGGAAGCAGAGATTGTTTTCCAGAACATGCAGGAATCTCATCTTAAAGCCAAAAAACTCAACCAAGCGTGACAGAAATGTGTTCCCAGTGCCTTTCTCATTATGGCACTGTTTGCCTGCAAGTTCTGGCATAACTCACCCCAAACCACCAGTCCTGCCTTATTCACCCAAGGAAGAGCCTTCCCAGCCATGCCAAGTGGAATCTGTTAGTTGATTCACTGGGAAACCTCGTGCACACCCAGCACAACCTTTCCTGCTCAGCAGAGGAGGGGGCAGGAACCTCAGGAGGGTCCAGGAGGGTCCAGGAGTGCCAGGCACAGCTCCTGTGTGGGATCAGCCCATCCCAGAGCTCTGGCACCACTCCCCTGGGAGCAGCCAGGACAACCCCCAAGGCCCCAGGGGGGAACAGCAGGGAAGAGCTCCCACCTCCAGCCCAGGCGAGCAGCTCCAGCAGNAAGGGGGGGAAGGGGGAAAAAAGGGAAAAAAGGGGAAAAACAAAGGGGAAGAACAAAGGGGAAAAACAAAGGGGGGAAAAAGGGGGGGAAAAGGGGGGAAAAAGGGGAAAAAATAAGGGGAAGAACAAAGGGGACAAACGAAGAGGAAAAACAAAGGGGAAAACAAAGGGGAAAAACAAAGGGGAAAAGGAGAAAGGGGAAGAAAAAAAGGAAGGGGGAAAGAAGGAAGGGGGAGAGGAAAGAGAAAAGGGGAAGGAGAAAGGGGAAGAGATTAGGGAAGCAGAATAGGAAAGGGGACAGGGGAGAAAGGGAAAGGAGAGAGGAAGGAGAGGAGAAGGAAGAAGGGGNAGGGGACAGGGGAGAAAGGGAAAGAGGAAGGGGGAAAGGGGAGGAGAAAGAAGAAGGGGAAAAGGGAAGGGATAAGGGAAGGGGAAAGGAGAAAAGGAAATGGGAAGGAAATTGCTCAACTAAAGAAAAGATGATAATCCAAACTCCCAGCAAGTGACACCACAATTGCCCAAATCAGGGCAAACAAGGCATTCTGCCTCAGCTCCTGGTGCTGGGAAAGACCTCCACTTCTCCTGAACATCATCCTCACACCTCTGGGACCATTTTCCCAGGGCAGCTCCCTCCTTTCTCTGCCTCTGGGCAGGACTGAGAGGCCCTGAGCTGTGAGCTGGGCTGACTGCTCCTCACCAACAGCACCTGAAATCTCTCAGAGCAGGGATATCTGAGTCCCTGAACCCTCAGTGATGCTGACCACGAGCCTGGTCAGCATCACTGAGGGTTCAGGGACTCAGATATCCCTGCTCTGAGAGATTTCAGCATCACTGAGGGTGCAGGGAGCCTGGAGACACAAAAATATACAAAAAATGTGCCAAACTTCCCCTAGACTCTCCTTGCTCCACTTCCCTTTGGCCACAGGCACAAAAAAGGAGCAGGAACAGGCCTCAGAACTCTGATGCAGCATTGCTCAGCACTCAGGGCAGTGACACACGACCACATGAATCTTTCCTTAAAACCAGAGAAAACACAGAGGAAAGGCTGGGGAGTGCCAGCCTGTGCCAGGACCAGCCCCAGCCCATTGGCATTCCAGACACTCTGCAGCCTTCAGCTGAACCACACAGGCTCCACTATTATATTTAAAACCACTGCATGCTTTGTAATGCTTATCAGCTGGAGGGTTTTCAACAGTTTTTCCCCACTAATGCTGCAATTTCAAAGCCATTTAGGCTAATTTCCCTTGACTTGAATCTATTTTAATCAGAGACCAGGATACTTGACTTAAATGGTTTGTGTTCAACCCTTCATAAAATCAGCCATAAAACTTTATGCACTAAATAGCAAGAGAACCTTGAAGCCAGAGGTAGGAAGAGGTGAAACTTTCCAAATTCTCCAGCCTATTACACACCAGACCAACAGTTCTTTTACAATATCAAGACAATTGATCTCCAAAACAAAAAAAACCCAATAAATAAAACACACTCCTGAAGTCCTTGCATAGACAAAAGGCACGAAGTTGTGCAGCTGCACTCAGTCCCCACTCTCAGCCCAGCTCCAAACTGAAGCATTTCTAATGCATTGCTGGGCCCTGTCCTCTCCCCCACTCTCCCATGGAATGATGGATAGTGGAACTGAGGCAAAATACAATGCAAGCCTGAAAATGTCAGAATTAATCCCTTTCTTCCCCCAAAATCTGAAAAGAAACATTACTTCTCAAATTAATTCTCGCCAAGTGGCGCTGGCTCTGCTGGAAGTCAGAGCTGTGGATGAGAAATGGAAATGAGCAGCTCAGCCCCAGGTGAGTGCTGGAGAAGGTCTCGCTCCAAGGATTTGCATTGTGCTGGGATTTGCATATCACAGAGGCAAAGGTGCAATTTGTACCTGCACGTCTGCGTGGCTGGAGGAGCTGCAGCAGCAAAATGCAGGCTGGGCCTCCAGGCCTTTGGAAACTCATCCAGGGATTTCTGGTGGCACTGGCTGACAGACCTGGATGCTCCCAGGCTGCTCGGAATTCAGGCAGTGCCTGGAGAGGTGAAGGAACCAGAGCTGTCCCTGCTCCCACAGCCTGGACAATCTGGAGCACCCAGGGACAGAAGAACAAGAGCTGTCCCTGCCCCCACAGCCTGGACAATCTGGCGCACCCAGGGACAGAAGGGACAAGAGCTGTCCCTGCTCCCGCAGCCTGGACAATCTGGAGCACCCAGGGACAGAAGAACAAGAGCTGTCCCTGCCCCCACAGCCTGGACAATCTGGCGCACCCAGGGACAGAAGGGACAAGAGCTGTCCCTGCTCCCGCAGCCTGGACAATCTGGAGCACCCAGGGACAGAAGGAATGAGAGCTGTCCCTGCTGCCACAGCCTGGACAATCTGGAGCCCCTGGGCACACAGAGCTGTACCCCTGGCTGCAGGGTTTTCAATGCTCTGCAGATGCCAGGCAACAGCTTTGTCACTGCCCCAATGACACAGGCATTGGACACAGATCTTTCAGAGTCTAAACCTCTCTCAGCTCATTTTTGTATCAGGGATTTCACTCCAGGCCTAGACAAACTGACACTTTGCTATTCTGAGGAACACTCTGGCAGCCATATCTAAAATTAACCTTCACAAAGATAAACTTGCAGCGTGTCTCTCCTCATCCTCTTGACAAAATGATGTGTCACCTTTTTAAAGCCTGTTCTCCTGTGCTGCTTGGCTGGCAAACATCACCAGCACCTTAAAAGCTCAATCTAAAAAGGAGAGGAAGGAAATTGTCACTGTAGGAACTCTCTTTAAAGGCCCAGATCTCAACGGGAGATCCCAGAGTGTCCCTGGAGGATCCCTGTGCTGGGAGGAGCCTGAGGGCAGCCCAAGGCCCCTGGAGGTCCTGCAGGGACAGGAAGGAGCTGACAAGGAGGGAGGGAGGGAGAATCTCTGCACACTTTTACAGGGTATTAAACACCAAAAGCTCAGTGAAAGCAGAACTGAGCTTCTGATGGCATCACTTCCACCGAAAATCATGGACTGCTTTAGGAAAACAGAGACAAACTGGGAGGAAACTCACTTTTTTCCCCTGATAGATCATTTTGATGAACTCTCACTCTATCCAACTACCAGGAACAAGGGTGGGGATCAGTTTCTTCTCCCAGGTACCAACTGACAGGACAAACAGCAACAGCCTCAAGTTGTGTCAGGAGAGGTTCAGGTTGGATATTAGGAAGTACTTCTGCATGGAAAGGTGGCCAGGCCCTGGCACAGCTGCCCAGGGCAGTGCATCCCCATCCCTGTAGAGGTTCAACAGCCCTGTGGATGTGGCACTTGGGGACACAGCTCAGTGGTGGCCTTGGCAGTGCTGGGGAATGGTTGGACTCAATAACCTTTGAGGGCTTTTCCAGCATCAGGGATTCTGTGATTCCAGGAGCTCATTCCAGCCCCACCACCCCAGTTTCTCCTCACTGAGCAGGGCCCTGTGAACAGCAAGGGAAGAGCTCCCAGCACCAAACCTGACTGGGAAAGCCACCAGCACTCCTGGCTCTGGTGACACCATCACAAACATTCCCTCCTGGAGCACCTGGCACTTACTTGGTCGGGCGATAATCCGGGATGGAACGGTCCAGGGAAATCTTCTCACTGAGGTAGGAGTTGTAGCCATACTTCTCGTGGGGTCCCTTGGCTTTCTCCTCCTCCTCAGGGGACAGGGTGGCTGGGAGGCCACCCTTGCCACGGCCACCATAGCCCTCAATGAGACCAAGGGACTTGGACAGACCTGGGGGGAAAACAAAAACAACATCACAGGTAAAACCCACCACTGGTAAAATCCATCACAGGTAAAATCCATCCCTGGTAAAATCCACCACTGGT
Source organism: Nicator chloris (assembly GCA_013400495.1). NCBI lineage: Eukaryota > Metazoa > Chordata > Aves > Passeriformes > Pycnonotidae > Nicator > Nicator chloris. Next base: position 39,491 of record WAAE01006315.1, on the reverse strand, counting down.
AAAATCCATCCCTGGTAAAATCCACCACTGGTAAAATCCATCACAGGTAAAACCCATCCCTGGTAAAATCCATCACAGGTAAAACCCATCACAGGTAAAACCCATCACAGGTAAAATCCATCCCTGGTAAAACCCATCCCTGGTAAAATCCATCCCTGGGAAAACCCACCACTGGTAAAACCCATCCCTGGTAAAACTCATTGCTATTATTTCCAACTCCCAAAGAAAAAAAAAAAATCCAAATCTCCTGGGTGTTTTGGGTTCCTGGGTGTTTTGGGTTCCTGGCGGTTTTGGGTTCCTGGCTGTTTTGGGTTGGTTTTCTGCAAACATTCCATGTCCTCCTGCTTTGGCCCAATGCTGGAATAAAAATGACTCAAGTCTTGCAGTTCCTCGCGGCTCAGGCACACTGCTCCTGCCAGCCCTTCCCCTGGTGTGCAGCTGATAACCTGTCCCAGGATCTGGGTATTTATTTAGTTGGTGGGGAGGTTATTCAGGCCTCCTTCCCACTCTCAGAGAGGTAATTACATGGAAGGTTAGATGTCCCCAGGAGAAGGATAGGTTGAACACAGAGCAGGAATAAAACAGGCTTGGTTAAGTGCCAGCTGAATGAATTTTTGCTCAGTGTGAACAGTGAACAGCATACAAATGGTAGGGATTTAAAAACAATTTCCCCTCAAAGCTTTCTTATCTTTTAAAGTACAGCGTTCCCAGACCCTTATCAAGGGGAAATATTTATTTATATCTGCATAGCTGAAGGAAATAGGCAAAGTTGAAAATGAGCTGCACATAAAGAGCTCCATGGATGATTTGGTGGTGGCTGTGGGAAGCCAAGTCCATGCTCACATTATTATTTATTAGACAGGACATCTGGAATTTTAATATTTTTCATTAGCAGAGATTCACTCTCTTTTTGTCAGAAACATAATAATGATGGATTTTGGTTTGCCTTTTTGTCTATTTGGTTTTTTTATAATGAAAGACACCAGGGTATATTCCCATTGTTTCAATGGCAGAGCCCTGACTGAGAACAGGACAGATTTTTGTCACCTCTAAAGCTTCTCAAGGGACAATAACCTTGAGGTTGGTCCAGCCCCAAAACCTTCTGCTGAATTCCATTGTCCTGTACAAAACATTGCTGCCTCCCTACAGATTTAAATACTTTTTTACTCAAAAAGTAGCATTGAGAGACAGGAAAAAATCAGCTGGGAATGTAAATCACAGTCGGAAGCACAGTTTGAATAATAATAATTATTATTATTTTTATTTATTATTGTTGTTGTTATTCCTTCTGACAAGGAAGCTCTTAACATCATTCCTGGCTCCACCAGAGCCCCTCTGACCACACTGGGCTTGATTAGATTTTATCTGAGGACAATAACAACAAATCAGGAGCCCCAGGCTGTGAGCACACACCAAACCTGCCTTTCCCCAGCTCCAGGCTGAGCAGGAGGCAGGGGATCACTCACGAAGGCTGGAAAGGTGGCACTCTGTGGCCTGCAAAAGCTCAGCAGGTCACTCTGTGAACTTCCCAACCCCAAATGCTTCCACTCCGGGAACCCTTAGCATCTCCCAGTTTGCTTTTAAAGCTTAATTTTGCTTTTCTTGACTCATTTGAACGTATTTTTCCCTGCCCCAGTGCTTTTGCTTTTGGTGCTTAGAAGCCACACACGTGTAAGGAGGGAAGTGGGGACTTTCTGAGGGGGGATCATGGATGGAGGACAGTCCCTGGGATGTGGGAACCACAGACATCCCAGCACCTGGCTCTGTTAGAAGCAGGTTTTGAAAATCACAAGCTCAGGTTATTACCAATAGCTAATAACAGATAATTAAGTCAGACACCAAGGCAGGGCTTGTCCCAGAGCTCTACACTTGAAGCCAGCAGGGAAGGAGGATCACTCCAAGGCTAATCCATCCCCCACAAGATCCCAGCCAGTCCCAGAGGTTCTGATCTCTGGCTCAGGTAAAGGAATTGTGCTCCCAGGCACCTCAGAGAAGGGCCTGGAATTGGAGGTGAGGAATCTCCCTCAGTGCTCAAAACACCACCAACCACTGGGGCCAGCCTGGGGGACAGATCCCAGCACGGATTTCTCTCTGCTCACTCACTTTATTTCTGCGGATTTTGTCTTTCTACTACTTTAAGTTGGAAAATGCTGATAAACCAACATCATTTAACCCAAGGAATGAATCAGATGGATCTGTCTGTGTTGGGCAGGGCAGCACCATGAGCTCACTGTCCTCCCTTGCAGGGAGAGTCACGGAGATGAACATTCCCAGGTGGGATGTGCCAGGCAGGATCCCCTGTCTGTCTCTGTGCTGGTTCAACACTTCTCTCCAGCCCAGGCTGTGGGAGGGCTCAGCAATGTCACTTTGCTGTGTGGCACTCAAAGCACGAGCCAAGAGTGTTTGGGACGGAAGATAATTCATGTGCAAAGAGAAGAGGAAAGAATTTGTTTCCAGCTGGCTGAAAAGGTGCCTCAGGAGGGGCAGAACTGAAAACAAATGGTGACAGCACATCCTCATCCAGTCAATCCATTCAATGGCTTTTATTCACACCTTTGGGCACCTTTCTGTGAACTTGGGCTGCCTTTGCTGTGACTTCAGGAATTACCCTGAGCCCAGCCCGTGGGGCTGCTCAGGATATTCTGAGGTTCCATGGAACCTGCTTGGAATTGGCCTAGAAGGGCCAGAAGTGACACACAGAGACAGCAAGGGCAAGAGCATGGTGCCATCAGCTCATTTCCTCGAAGAACAGGGCTGAAAGCAAAGAGTCAGCACTGTTCCCAAGTCACAGAGCAAATCCTTTATCATTCTGGGCAGGCACAAAGCAGAAGTGCTGAACCTCTGCCAGAAAGTCTCTCCTGATGCCTGCTCCAGCCTACCTATAGTGGTCAACAGCACTAATCCCATAAAAAAATCTTCATTTTTGGAGTGAACTCAGTCCCTAGGGAATTCTGCAAGCTCAGGAGATGGGAATGGGCTTCATGGAGATGAGGTGTTGATGCAGACCAGAGCTCTGAGCAGCCATAAGCTTCACTCATCCCAAAGCCACACTCACCCAAAGCTAAAACAGGATTTTTTTTTTCAGAATCTCCTAAGAATTCTGAACTTTGGAACAAATGGAATATACTGCTATTGTACTGCAGGAATAGAAGGGAAAAGAAGAAGCAAGAAACCACTTGGAGCTGCCAAGATCTGAGCCACTCCTGCTGGAATGGCCAGACAGGGGATCCCTGGGGACTGGCAGGAGTTGGTTTTCTTCAAGATGATATAAAAATTTAATCTCTACAGCAAAATTATTCCTAGACTGAGCACAGTTAGAGTAAATATATCAGTCTCTTCTTAAGCTGAGTGTATTTCAGGAGGAGGCAGGAGTTTTCTAGGACAGAGAAAACCTTTAGTGAAATACAATCCAATGTGATTCACAGCCTTCATTCCCAAAGGCTCCCTGGGAGCTGGAGGGGGGGAAAAGCTTTTTGCTCCATGTCAGCCTGGATGAAGGAAAACATTCACCCTCCCATACAACCCTCAGCTGAGGAAATTTGTGATGGGGGGGCTGGGGAAGAAGGAAAAACCCTGAAATGAAAGGACATTTCTGAGAAATGGGTGCTGAGCTTAACACGGGGGGTGAGGAGGGACAACAACATCAACCTTGCAGTGCCTGAAGGGGTCACAGGGGGCTGGAGAGGGACTGGGGACAGGGATGGAGGGACAGGACACAGGGAATGGCTTCCCACTGCCAGGGGACAGGGATGGATGGGATTTTGGGCAGGAATTGTTCCCTGGAGGGTGGGCAGGCCCTGGCACAGGGTGCCCAGAGCAGCTGTGGCTGCCCCTGGATCCCTGGCAGTGCCCAAGGCCAGGCTGGACACTGGGGCTGGGAGCAGCCTGGGACAGTGGGAGGTGTCCCTGCCGTGGCAGGGGTGGAATGAGATGACATTCAAAGTCCCTTCCAACCTAAACCATTCTGGGATTCTAATACAGGAAAGATTTCTGGGAAAGCAAAATTTTGAGCTGCATCTTTCCATACCTGTATCTCCTGTAGCACAAAGCACAGAATACACAGCTCGGGGTGGAAGCCACATTCCAACAGGGAAGAGGAACTTGAAGCCCCCTTCTCCAGAAGGAATAAGTAATACTGAAATGGTGCTGGAAAACACAGGAACCAGAAAACAAGATTGAAGTAGATGTCTCTGCAAAGCACAGCTCCCACCCAGTGAAGCACAGTGGATCTTTCAGCCCCAAGAGCTCTCACAGGGATGTTTGTTCCTGGCCTAAGTCAGCCAGAGAGCTGAAGGACGGCAAGGAATCTCTGACCTGGGGAAAAAGCCAAACCGAGGAGGGAAATGGCCCAGTGTGACCTGCAGGGGACTCAGGGAGAGGGGACACAGCAGAGAGGCTCTCAGGGCACTGTGTGACAAACCAGAACTGCTGCAAGGGGCAGAACGTCCCAGGGAATGCTGGAAATTATGGGAACTGCTCTAGTTTTCAGTGCTGTCCTGCTGATCACTGCAAACACAGACTGTTAAAGGGAGGGGTATTAACAATAAGGGGCATTGGCAGAAGAACAGGCACCAATTTTCCTCTGCAGCCTTGGTGGAACCTGGGGCATGGGATTTTCTCTCCTTGCAGCAGCTTTTACCCAATTTTAGCCAGATTTGCTCAGGCCTGTTGTTGTTAGGGTAAATAACTCCCATTCCTCTGGCTGCAGGTTACACCTGTGTGACGTGGAGCCCTGGGCTGCCACAGGGCTCTGGGAACTGCACAGGGAACACAAACACAAGAGGCCCTGTCAGCTTCCTTTGCTGTCACTGTCTCCCCAAAGCACCCTCATCCTCCTGCAGGGGAAACTAAAAGTAGCTGTAAAGGGATCAGAAGATGAGAGTTCACTTTCTTCTGGGGAAATATATATATATATATATATATAAAGTTTAAAAATGAGCTTAAATACTAGAGCCCAGTGAGAAACCAGTATGCCCCTGAACCCTGTACAATTCCATTCACTGTACATGCTAAATTTATTTTTCCCAGAGCTGACCACTCATCAGAAGTTTATCCCACAAATCAGATGCTGCAGCTATAAGGTCAGTGCTTGCCCTTCCACTGGACAGTCCTTTTCCAGAAGCTGGATTTTAGCATATCAGGATGTCTCCTCCAGAGCAGGAATGCACAGAGCTGCCTGGTGTCCTTCACCATGCAAATGAACTGTTGGTTTACTGCAGAGATTACCATGAGCATGGTGACTTTCAGAAGTGAGGGGTCACAAAAACTCCCACCCTCTACCTTCACACTAAATGACAAATGGGAATTCAGAAAAAGCAGCAGATGAATGGGCCCAGGCTTGGCAAGCAGGGATTTTAGCAGATAGAAACTGAAAATAGAGCATATTTCACCTGTACTCCAACATATTGCATCTCTGAAAAAGCTCCTGCCTAAGAAAAATTATGTGAATAATTCTGGCTGAAATGAATTTGTCCAACAGAGCATTAAGATTTCACTTATACAATTGTGACAGGTAGGGGTGAGGGAATTGAACACATTTTCTTGCAGCCCAGCCAGGCAAGGACCAAAACCAGGATGGGCACAGCTCATTTTTAAATATATTTAATAATAAAAGCTTTCTAGTGCCAGGCTGGATGGGGCTTGGAGCACCCTGGTCTGGTGGAAGGTGTCCCTGGCCATGGCAGGGGGGAAGGAGATGAGCTTTCATGTCCCTTCCCACACAGCCACTCTGGGATTGTGTGATCTAACCTTAGATGAGATGATGACCTGTCGAAGAAGGTTTTAAGCCCAGCTGTGCTTACACCATTATGGGAACAGTCAGACAATGTCCACGTTTCTTCCCACCTTGCTCTCCTTGGAAGGGATGGAGAAGGGAGCACAGTCACTGCACAGGTCTGAAGTCCCATTTGAAACGTTTAAACACAAATCTACATGTCCAAACACACCGGGATTCAAAAATGAAGTTTTCTTATCAACACAGAAATGGAAACAGAGGGAAATTACTTTCAGAGCCAGAGGGAGGATCAGCACCCAGAGCAAGGACAAGGCAGTCATCAGGACAATGTCAAAGCCTATTTAGCCTATTACACCACCAAGTTCTGCTTCCAGCTGATAATTCCCCAATCAAGACTTGCCCCTGGCACAAAACAACAGAACTCCTTCCCCAGGCCAAGGCTGTTTAGTTCTGAGGAACAATTTATTTGGTTCCAACACCTGGGACTGGTGAAAGAGCTTGGACATTGCTCCATCCTCCCTGAAAGTCCAAAAATACTGGCATTTAGCACTCTGCTCACATTGCTAAAATAACTTGTTGAGAAAGGCAGGACTTGGCAGCAAGAGCAAGCGCAGCAGCAGAAATCCACAGGCTAAAGAAAGCTCTTTGCAGCTCAGCAGGGAGAACAGGCACTGCTGTCAGGGGAGTCCCAGGCACAGAGACCTTGTTCAGACACAGAAGACAAGGCTGAAGGTGATTCACATCCCAGGGAAAACCTGGACACACGTGAAGCCTTCCTGGCAATGTAACTGTGAGAGCAATGCCCTGCCCCTGGGTACAGCCAGGAGCTGTTCTGCTGCTCCACTGCCCCTCTCAAAGGGGAAATTCCACTCAAGAAGCCAATCCCTTAGAGCTGTTACAGGTTTGTCCCAAAATGACCAGCTACACCCCACTGCCCTTCATGTTGGTTCACATTCACAGCACCAGCAGCTGCCTGGGAATTCTGGATAACAGCCTGGGATGCAGGAGCAGGGAGGGATGAAGGGGATTTGCAGAAAAGGTAAAGAAAAGAGTTTCTTGCAGCAATCTCACCTGCATGTTATGACAAAAATACAGATTTATACCTCTGACTAACATAGGGGACCATCACATTCTGGAAATACTGGAGAAAAGGGGGGGAAAAAGAGGCAAAAAGGAGTAGATCACAGTGTGTAACAAAAAGGAAAATCAGGGTCAAAACCATCAGCAAGATCATTTCGTGAGAGAGCTGACTCCAGTTACACCCCTGCCTAAGGGCTGCTTTCAAGGATTCAACAGTCCTGGCATTCAGGCACAAGCATTTCCCCACCAACACACAGCAAGGTATTTGCACGAGCTGGTCAGAACAGCCCAGAGGAACCTCCCCATCAGCTGCTCCCTGGTCTGCTGCAGTGGCACAGATCTCCACAAAGCACCAGCACACCCAGGCAGCAGTGAGAAAGCACAGGAGACCCTCAGAGAGGGGAGGGGACCCTGTGAAGAGCACCCAGCATAGAATCCCAGACTGGTTTAGGTCAGAAGGGACTTTAAAGTCCATCTCATCCCCACCCCCTGCCACAGGCAGGGACACCTCCCACTGTCCCAGGCGGCTCCCAGCCCCAATGTCCAGCCTGGCCTTGGGCACTGCCAGGGATCCAGGGGCAGCCACAGCGGCTCTGGGCACCCTGTGCCAGGGCATCCCCAGCACAGCCAGGTACCCATGAGGACACCCAGGCAGGGAGAGAACAGATGCCCAGCAGAGCAGAGCAGGTGCCACAGCACAGCACAGCACAGCACAGCACAGCACAGCACAGCACAGCACAGCACAGCACAGCACAGCACAGCAGGACAGCAGCTTCATCCAAGGCACCACAAGCAGACCTGCATGGTGAAACACCTCTTGGTCAGACACTGCCATCACCAGCCTGCGCTCAGTTTACTTCCAGGACCTTCATCCCCACCACCAGCACGGCAGACAAAATGCTGGCAGGCTCCTCCCTGCAGGCCTGTTGGGCCATGTCCCCAGCTCAGACATGTCCCCAGCTCAGACGTGTCCCCAGCTCGGCCATGTCCCCAGCTCAGACGTGTCCCCAGGCCCCTGGCAGGAGCCCACAGCCCTGCTGAGGCTGCGGGACCAGGTGTAAGAGTCGGTCCGAAGATCCCTCATTTGCCTCACGACCGTCTCTGAGAACTGAGACCCCAAGGACTGAGACCCCAAAGACTGAGACTCTGGGAGCAGCGGGGCGGGGGGCCCCTGGCCTGGCTGAGGTGGGATGTCTGCCAAGTTCTGTCTGCAGGTTGTGTTCACTGGAGCCTGTACGAAACTGAACTGGCAACCCTGGCTGGCGCCAGGAAACAATGGAAGCCACGGTACATGGCTATAACCACCTGTGCTGGAGATGGAACAGATCAGGCTTGCCCTGTTCCCCCATTGCCTATGGATCACAAGAACTCACCCCCCCGCCTTTGCTCTGGCCAGCTGCCTTCGATTCAGAAAAGACCTATATATTCAGTCTCAAAGCAAAACTCCTTTGAAGATCTTCCCCGACAAGAACGGAGGACCCATTGGACCAGGACCACGAGGACTCCTACCCCCCTTTCTACGGAGGTTCCATTGGCCTGAGAACCATGAGGGCTCCATTCCTGTTGGTAGCTATTATCCCAGACTTTATCTTTTCCTTTTCTTCATCCTTTCATTCTCTTTTCCTTCCTCTCTATCGCAATACTGAAGTTGGCACTTAATAAATTGTATTTCTGGTTAAGCATATTAATTTGTCCTGTTGTGTCTTTTGTACTCTGAGATCCCTAAAATGAACCATCAGGGCCCTGCACCCATTAGCGGACACTGACACCAGGGGGGCTCCGGGCTCATGGCTGCCCCGTGAGAGGGGGATGGATGAGCCTGTCCTCACCCTGACAGCAGCCTGGGGAAGGAGCCACGCTGAAAGCTGTGCCCAGCCATCCATCTGCTGCGAGGGAGCACACAGCGAGCTAAAACCTGAGCTAAAACCTGACCAAGTGGCATCAGAGGAGTGTGTATGAGCAGCTCCCGAGGCCACAGAGCACAACCCAGAGCAGGGCCTGACGTTACAGGTCTGACACTGCTCCAGCAATTCAAAGACCAATTTAGGGCCTGTCACTGTGCCAAAGACAGACAGGGCCCCTGGTCCCTGCACCTAATGGGGTATTGATTCCCCACACAGCCAAGTGCAAGCTCTGCACTCGGGGCACTTTGCTGACACCCAAACTGCTCCCAAGCACGTGCCTGGCTCGGTGCCTGTGGGACACAGGAGCTCCAGGGAGCAAGGCCAAGGGCAAAAGCAACCTTGCATATTTACACTGCTCAGCCAAGGGCCCATTTGGGTGATGAATTAAGCAATTACCTCCAGCTTTATTTTTAGGAGGCAGGCTGCAATTCAAGCAAGAGAGAACTTATCTTGTTGTCCTCTCTGAGCTGCCAGGACACTGCTCTGGCAGGACACACTCCTCTGTGCCAGGCTGCTCAGGAACCGTGGCAGGAGCAGCTCTTTGCCCAGGAAAATCACAGATATCCCACCACTGGAAGTCTTCAAGGGCAGGCTGGGCAGGGCTTTGAGTGACCATTGGAACAAGATGATCTTCACATGTCCTTTTCAACCCAAACCATTTTGCTGCTGAGGATGGAAGAGTCTGGAAACATCTTTAGTACAGGCATTTTAAGAAATTCCCAAACTCTTCCATCCTCAGCAGCAAAACATCAGCCCTCACATTTGTGCTCAGGCAGTGATTTCTGAGGCCAAACTGCAAATTGCTCATCCCCAGGTAGTCACTCCCACCACCACTCCAGGTTCAGGCAAACCTTTTGTTGAGCTTTCATTGCTGCTTTTATCCTCTAGTGCAAATTTTAGGTTCTTTGGGTAACACAGTCCATTCCCACCTCCATCACAACCCATTTGTTTCCAGGCAGAGCTGTTTGCTTGGGCACAGAGATGTCAAACTTCAGTGCCAGCCCAAAACCACACAGCCAAAGGGGGGGAAAACCATTATTTCTTAAATCCATCTTGTCCCAGAGAAGCTGTCACTGCAGTAGCACCTGCAGTGTGACGGGGCTACCCCAGGGAGAGGAGCAGAACCACAGGACCAAGTGTGGAAGCAGGAAAAGAACAGAACCCACAAAAACACAAGCGAACAGTTTTTGAACCTCATCGAAAGGTTATAAATAATATTTATCATTTTTTATTTTCACAAGGAATCTGTTATTTCCAGATCGTGTCTCTATAGCAGCTGTTAGTGTTTGTGGTTTCCTCTAATGCAGGCTCCTGCTTTCCTTCTGGAAACATTTCCTCTCTGTATAGATTGGCCTGTTGGAAAGGGGAAAATTGCTGCCATTTGGCAAGATAAGAAATGAAGAAATACCACAGTGTAAATGCAGACATCATCAATACCAAAGTGGCTGCTCAGATTTTGGGCTGAGTTTTGTGGGGATGTGGGAGGTAACACAACTGTGTGAGCCCTGTGCACAGGGCAGCTCCTCACAGAGCCCTGGGGGAGGCAGAAACTGCAGATGGTCACCAGAACACCCACCAGGCTGTAAAACCTTACAGAGGCCTCCCTGTTTCCCACTCCTGAAGTCTGGGAAAGGGAGGAAAACATGGGTGGTGTTTGTAACCCAAGGCCCAAGCAGAATTCCAGGTCGCTGAGACAGGCTGGGCACCTGTGGCCAAAAAAGGTCCATGGGACAGTGCCCTGAGAAGCACCACGACGCACAGGGGCCCTCAGAACACTTCCAAGATTCTCCAAAGCTGCCCTTTGATCTAAATAATCCCTCCCTGGATGGGATGATCAAATGTGCTCATTCTTTAAAGACTACCAGATTAGAGAAGGGCTGACATTGCCCAAAATTGCCTTTCTCAAAAAAAGGATGTCATTACGGTGTGAACATGGCTGCAGAGAGAGAAACTCTGGGTTTACAAGCGCATCCTTAGCATGTACAAGCCTTATCCCAACTAACTGCATTTGACTGAGCTGTGAACTCACTAATTACTTTTTAAGGTCAAGAAAATCCATTTGGCAGGGGTTTGCTCAGTGCACTTAACTTCTGTGCTCAGGCACTGTCCCAACTGAGTGCCCAAGCCCCTTTACTGCTGGTTTTGGGGTGTGCTCTCAGTACTCTCAGACACACAGGGCACCCTAGAGAGTGCTCGTGCTCTTCAAACTCCTTCCATCTGTTTGTGCTCTGCCAATGGGCCGTAGGGGTGACACAGCCAAAGCCAGAAATAAAGGAGCTCATTTGGTCATCAGAGAGAAATATTCTCCACTGCAATGCCTTTATTCCTGCACACATCTGCACTCTCCTGACAGGCACAGCAGCCATGGATGCGGGGTGCTTTGTGGAACGGATGCATTGCTGGAAGGAGCACAGGAGCACAACAGACACCTCTTGGACAAAAACCTGGCACTGTCCCAGTGTGACTCAGTCTCTGCACGGGGGAGGAAGGGCTTTGTGTGCATTCAAGTACTCTGCTACCAACCCCAGCTCGCTGAAACCACTCAAGTGCTCAAGGAAAGCATGAGCTGAACTGCTTTGCCTCAAGGAGTGAGCCTGGAGCTCACTCTGCACCATCCATGCACATCTGTGAATGGTTACACTGCTCAGCATTGGGAACAGTTCCTAAGAGGCCCCAGATCTGTGACTGTTTAACTCTGTGTTTCTATAGAGAGCTTCTGATGATAGGCACTAAGTGCTTTAAAAACATAATTAACGCTCAAAGCACTCCTGAGAGGCAGCTAAATATAGGACTGGGAGTTTCAGCTACCTGGAGTAGGGCTGTCCTTGATCCTTTTGTAGAACACTTGGTACAACAGGGTACACAGTACAATAGGGTCTCGGTCCCATTGTGCTTGGGGCTCTCAGAGAACTCAGGAGAAAACACACCTCACTCCTTATCCAGATGTCAAACACAGAAAATAACTTATCCAAGGTGACTTAGTGAGGAGCAGTGTTTACAGACAGAACCTGGTTTCTTAGGAAATTAGAGAAAGGAAATTGGAGAACTGCCATGGCAGGGGGGTGCCCTCCAGAGGCCACTCCCTCTGCAGTGACCACACCAAGTGACAGGTGACACCTGAGCACTGACCTCTGTGCTTTGCCCACCTTGCTCCGAGAGCCAAGCCCTGGCTCTGTGGCTGATCTGGAAGGACCAGGTAAGTCCAGAGGGCCTCAGGCACTCTAGCACTTCACAGGATCCCATTTTTAGCCAAAGAGGAGTGTCTGGAGCCAATTTTTGAGAGCAAGGTGTTCAATGAGAAGGAGCCCCAGGGATGGATCATGCACATCCAGGTGTGTGGTGTCCCCATGGGCCTCCCTCAGCCTCCTGCCCTGTGGAAGAGATCCCCATACATCCTGGGGAGTGCCACCAGTGTCAGGACAGTCACACTTGCACTTCCTTTTCCCCTCGGGAACCAGAAAGCAAAGAGGACTCACAAAATGCGGCCTTTGCCAAATCTCCGGTCTGGAGGAGCTGCCCTGCATTTGCCACCCAGCACCATGAGGTCCCAGGGCAGCACAATCCTCATCTCCATTCCCCTTCCCGCCCTCCCAGCCCTCCAACACACCCTTCCTTCTTCTGTCCTTCCATCCTGCCTCCATCTGATTTCTGCCCCTCTGAGCTCCAGCCTCCTTCCACACCACATCCCCTGAACACTTCAGTCCTTGCTGCCCTCCGTCCCCTCCTGTCCCCAGGACTGCCCATCCTCTGACCTGCCCTGGGGATGCCAAGACCAGGCCCAAGACTCCCTCCAGAGTCCCATGAATACTAATTAAATCCCCCCTAAAAACTGTGCTAATGAGTAACCCTGCGGCTCCCCAGCTCACAGGCAGTGACTGCTCCTTTTGTGCTGATACTTACAGTTTAAAAAAACCTGAATGCCTTCCCATTGCTTGTCCTAGACAGGAAGAGAGAAACCCAAATTGTTAAGGCCGTCTTTTAATTAATTCCCAAACTGATAATCTTAAACAATTTGGGAAGTATCTTGCAAGGGCTCTAAGTGAGTTATGTTGTCCCCTCCCTCTTCCACCTTCCTGAGGAGCACAATTAGCACCCACCTGCCAAAGCTGGCCCTCCTTGCCCTTCAGCAAACTGAAGGAGTTAAGAGGGGAACAAAAGGTGTTGTTGCACAATCCCCAGGGTCAGCGACCTCATTTAGCAGCTCCCTGCCTTGGCAGGTCAGGTTTAGCAGGGAATCTGCTGCTCTCTGGAAAATGCAGCCTCAGTGGACCTCGAGCTGCCAAACCCTGAGCTCCATCCCCTCCCTGCTCAAGCAGGCCCTGGAGCTGTTGTGGAAAAGATGCCCTAAAAAGAGGAGGGTCGTGTTTAAAATCCCCAGGCTGAGAACAAATCCAAGCAGAGAATGAAAATCTGACCTCACTGGGAGCTTGGGACAGACAACAGGGGCTGAGGACCTAAACTGGGGACACCTTCCTCTATGGGGACAGGGTCACACTCCCCCTGACTCACTTGAGGCCTGAAGGGGATCGTTTATTTCCCCCCACTCTTTCTCAAGGACATCTTTCCAGGATCTGCCACTGTTTTCTTCTCTCTTGCCATGGCCAAGCCTTCCACACCTCCCAAGTCTGCAGAGACTGCGTTGTCCTTGGGGAAATTGCTCTCTTCTGAGCAAAACACCTCCTGCTTCAGATAGCGGTAGAGAAAACCCAAAAGGATTACATCTACTTCTCCATGTTTAAGGATTAAGGATATCCCATCTTTGGACAACACCTGAGAGCAACTTGGATCTGTAATTCAACGAGAATTACCAATGTTGAGCAGGAAGTGAAGAAAGGCAACTTCTGCACTTCAATCTTGAGTTTCCAGCACACACTTTCACAGTGGAAGGTGACTGCAGGATTGCACTTGCTCTTCAGTGCTGCTTTTCCAGTGTACAGCTTCTCACCACACTAGAAATTCACATCCTGCTTCCCCTTTCCCAGAGTCACTGCTATGATAACCCTGTGCTCACAGCCCTCCTCCATCTCCACAGGCAAGTGGCTTCCAGCCCAACCCCACCCCCAAATCCTGCCCTGTGCACCAGCCAGCCCTTCCTTTTCCTTCCCTCCCCTTCTCCTACACTTTCTGTTCCACGATCCCCCCCTCCTGTCTCAGCCATCTCACCCCTACATGGCCTCAAGGTCGTCAGGAACATCCTCCAGTGCTGCTGACCTGCTCCAGTGCCTTTTTCCTCACAGAGGGAATATTGGTGTTTCTGGCTATTACAGCATTTAATGGCACCATTCATCCCCCTTTTCCTCCAAACTGACCCTTCTCACTTCAGCCTACCAGCACACAACCCTGGGTACCAAAACCCTGTAATTCTACGTATCCATGGTTAGGTGGAATGCCAGGATGCTCTGGATTTATTCCTTTGGACAGAATTGTCCTCAGTTTTCAAATTATTGATGGAAACATTACCATAAGAAACCCAAAATCCAAACTACCAAGCTGAACATGGGGCTGGTGCTGATTTGGCATCAACCACAATTCAGGCTTGAAACAAAGTCTGCAGGACTTTGAAATCTGCAATTTGGAATTCCACTTTCTAAGTCTGTGAGAGGCTTCCCTGGAGGAAAGGCAGGAAGAACCACGACCCTGCTGCACTGCTGTGCTCTGCAGGAACTTCAAAGTGAGCCACTAGTTCAGTTCAATTTAGTTGATTTGCATGAGTAAAAAAGGAAGTTCTGAGCCTCAGAACCCACAGCTGGGGGCCCTGGGTGCACAGGGACAGCACCTGAAGGCACTGCAGCCTCGGCAGTTACTCTCCACACCTTCTTTTAGGGATTAAAACAAGCACTGAACTCCTGAACTCGAGGTGCTTAAATGGCTTTGGAGCAGTCTGACGTCCTGGGAGTCCTTCCCCTCCCTTCAGTGAGCCCGAAGACAGATCCCTGTTATCTCAAACTGACCAGTTTGCTGCAGGTCAGGGCTTTTGGAGGGGAGCATTTATTGAATCTCATTTCTGACCCAGGAGAAGTTTTCTCTGTGGCACATCACCCCATCACCCATTTGTGTCCATCATCACTTCCCTAATTTGGGTACCAGGCAGATAAGGAGCAGTTGTAACCTGGTTTTTAACTCTATTTTGCACGGGGAAGGCCAGGGTAAATAGAACACACAAAAATACAGCACCAAAGTAATACATGTATTTGTATTACACTTACATGCTCAAGGTTTCAGCTCCAAACAGGCAGGAGTTTGTGGTACTAGAAATTATCTTGCTAAAAAAGCAACAAAACATCCTTTCTAAAGGTCAGATTCTCAGGAGGGTATATTTAGAAGGACAGTATCACATCCTCTAGGCCAAATAATTTGTCATATTTTCAATACAAGCTTGGAAGGGATGTGCTGCTCATTTCAACTAGACCAGCTTTGAAGATCAACTGTTTTCAGACCAAGGCTTGCAAAACAGCCCAGATGTGCTAGACCCCAAACCCCTCAAAACCCCCACCCTGTTTGCCAGCACGGGCAGAGACCCTGCCAGCCCAAGGAGAGGCCTGGGAGGGGAGTGGACACTGGAAAAGACTCTGTATAAATCAAGGCTAAATGGACATTTTTGGCTGTGCTCTGATGTCCCAGCATGGCTGTTCTTCTGTAACCCAGAGCAGAAAGAAAAACCTCAGCACAAGAATATATGACAGAAAAAAAGGACAATATATGTTTACTAATTTTTCAAAAGGTCCCAGGGCAAATTCCCCGATTTTGCCCAGATTAATTAGTGTAATTAGTTAAGTCATTAACTCTAAGGTCTGTGAAGCACTGTGTTATTTTATCGTTCATTTGTACTCAATGAGATCTTGATACATGACTGGGTTTCCCAAACACCACCCAGGTACAAACAGCTAATGACAACGGCAGTAAATGAATATATTTAAGGTGAATGCAAGACTCTGGGACAAGATTCCGTTAATCAGCACAACTTTAGCACCCTCAGGAGGGAAGTGAACCTGGCCTGAGGGCTCTGTGTGCTCCTGCCAAAGCAAAGCAAACTCCCCTGTGTCTGAGCCTGGGATTATTGCACGGCAGAGACTGCAGGGACTGAACAGAACTTTACCAAATCTGCTTTTATCTTTTGCAATGTCAAAACTCTGGTCTGCAGCCAATGCTGGCTGCTGCTCCGCTGACTTATTTTTAAACACTTGCCAGCGTGTTATAAAATGAACATCCCTCCCCGGGCTGGGGAGATGAGCAGCTCCTCCTCCAGGAGCAAACCCCATCTGCTGCCTGCTCCTGGCCACAGCTCGTGGGGACAGGGCAGGAGCCTGGCACACCCCACTGCACCCGGCACTCAGGGCTGCTGGGCACCAGGCACTCAGGGCTGCTGGGCACCAGCCAAAGGCTGGACTTCATCTTGGAGCCTTTTCCAGCTTGGATCATTCTGTGAATCACCAGCAGGACACTTGGAGGAGCACCTGAGAGGCAGCACATGCCCATTGCTTGGTATCACTGTCTGAGAGCTCATGGAACCTCCTCGAGTGAGTAGACTGGACTGTGTGCTGTAAATAAAACTTCCTCTTTTTCTCCACCTTAATGCCTACAACCTCCAGCATGTCCATCAGCCTCTGACCTCACAGAGCAATGAAATCCCAAACACTGGGGCTGTGTGTAGGCTGTGCCACTCAGCACCACGGTGTTCGTGCTGCACAGGAATGTCTGTCCACAGAGCAGCAGGGGAAAGGCTTCCCATATGGACCCTGGAATAAATACAGAGCCATTGTGGCCCTCATCCCATAATTCCCCATATGTTACATGCCTGTCATTGTCTGCAGAAAGTCACTTGCTCTTTATGTTAAAAAAACTACCAAAACCCTGCTGTGCATATTTCTGGCTTATCTTCAGCTTGGCTTTGAATTCTGGGTTAGGCCATGCATTAGTCAAATGAAATAATAAACAGCTGAAAATCATTACACGAGGTCTAATCCTATCTTAAGGATAAGCCTATATCCTAGACTTAGTAATCAAGTTCTATTTCCTGCTATTAATAACAGAAAAAAAAAAAAAAAAGTAATTCTGGTAAAAGTTTTCAAGGAATCACAATTAATGGCCAGGAAAAAAAAATCAGTAACTTTTCTTCTCAGGTTTGATCCCCTACTCAGAGTAATGTGGCCACTACTGCCCTGCCTAAAATAAGCAGATCATGTTTTCATTCACATGATTCCCTATTCTGTGAAATTTAAACAAAATCCATGTGTTGGCAGCAGCTACCAAATACCTCACGGCCCAAACCAGCAGCAGCAGCTCCATAAAGGCAGTCTGAACCTGCTTCCAGCACGCCACTCCTCCAGGCCATCTGCTCTGCAAAGCCCCACTGCAGGAACAACACGTGGCTGCAATGTGCTGTCACCAGAGGAAGGATGGAAATCAATCCCTAAGGATGCTGTGCCCAGGGTTAGGTGCAAAAGCTGACATTTGGGTGCAGACAGCCGAGCTGGAAGAGCCCAAAGCTGTTTGGAATCTTATGGATTAAAACTCCCAAATTTCTGAGCTCAGTATTACCCAGCACAGAGGGCTGGCTGAGAAGGAGCCTGGTGGGCCCTTCCTTTCCATCAGGGCTGGGTGATACCTCTGGATGGATAACTCTGAATCCCACCCAACAGCCTGGGATCCTTCAGTTCCTTGGGCTGAGGTTATTTTTCATCCTCTATTGTTTAAGCTAAAGGTAGAGCAGGAATTCTCCCCTGCACCACCACCAAAACTAGAGGCGAGTGATCCACGACCCTTCACGAGTCCTTTGTGAGTGTCACAGCTGCAGAAATATGAAGAAATTGCCTAAATCACTTCTAGGCTGGAGACTCACTAAGACTCCTTAGGCCTGAAAAAACAGGGAGTTTGGAGAATTTCGCCCTCAAAAGCCAAAGCTTTGGGGAAGCTGTGCATGTGGGGGTGCAGCCCCCCATGGAAACACTCCGGTCACACGTGTCACTCCCCAGTGTCCCCAAGGGGAGCAGTGGAACAGGAACCCCAATTACTCCCACCAGGCAGGACATCAGTCACACCCCAAAAGTCCACCCTAAGGAACACAGACTCAGTCCCATCAGTGCTGGGAAGGAGCACTTCCAGGAACCAGGAGTACCCAGGAACAGGACAGGCTTAGAGGAATGGTCAGCTTGGACTGGATGGTCCTTGTGGGTCCCTTCCAGCTCAGGATATTCCAGGATTCTGTGAGCCCTGAAGGCAGCCAGATGGAGCAGCAACAAAGACAAGTGGAGGAACCACAAATTTCTTGCTTCTTTCTGAGCACCTGACTTGGGCTTGGAGATGAAAAATTTACAGGTGTAAAGGCACTGGACAGCAAAGGCAAGAACAGTGCTGGTATTTCCTCTCTGCATTAAGTTTGGATTCTGCACCTTTTGCTGGAAAAGCAGCAGGCAGGCACACAGAATAGCCAGGGTGGAGGCTGAGGAGCCTCTCCAAGCAGAGGGAGAACATATGCCTTCCACAGCTCACTGACAATTTTCCCACTTTAAGGTTATCCAGCAATAAATTTGTGGTAGGTCTCTGGGTTTCGTCTTCTGAGGCACAAACACTTCAGGCCTTACAATGCAAGTATAAATAAAATGTAAGCAAATGGCAAAGGAAGAACAGTCCTGCTATAAAACACACACAGCTAAATGATACTTGGAGGGAATCTGAAGGAAAATTAGTGATTTCATAGGATGAGTTTTCCCCTGGAAGTCCTGCTTGTTTTCTAACATCTCAATACATCTGTGCAATCTTTTAAAAATCCATCCATCCAACAGAGCCAGCCAGGGCAATGCTACCACAAGCACTAAATAAAAGCCCAGTAATATTAGAGCAGTGCCCTTCACAGGCAGCAAGACATGATTAAGATAAGAAAGGTGAAGAATGCCCTGAGATTCAGGGAAGGAGCAGCCACAGGGATGTTTGCTGGAGCGGATCCAGCAGCTCACACAGCCCAGCTATCTCCCATGTCATCGCCCCATCAGATTGCTGGAGCACATCACAGCCTGTCACACACTCCCAGCACAGCCCCCACGTCTCTCCAGCAGCACATTTGTCATCCTGGGACATCCTCTTCACTCATCTCTGCTCCATCTTATGCCTGTGCATGATGCTCACACGTGCCACAGCAACCTGCAGACGCTGAAGTCCTCCAAGCAACAGATTTTCCTTCCCACTGAGGCAGCACAAATGAGTTTGTTACGTTGACTGGAGCCCAGTGCAAACAGCAAAGAGTCTGGCTGCATACAAAACACAGGGACAGTGCCATCTGGGGCTGAGGGGCTCTCTCTCTTACTGACCATCTCTGATAAAGACACGAAAAAGGTTTCCCATCCTCAGGCCAAATGAGAGCTCTGGTTTAGGCCATCTATTTACATATGGAGTGAGAATTTCCAGGAAGCACCTGCAGCCAGGTGTTTAAGGGTATTTAGATGCCAATTTCTACCAATTTCACTATAAATTACATATCTAAGTTAAATCACAAGTACTCTAGAGTTCAGTGTTTGGACAACACTCTCAGGCGCAGCATGGGATTCCTGGGGTGGCTGTGCAGGGCCAGGAGTTGGACTTCAAGGATCCTTGTGGATCCCTTCCAGCTCAGGAGGTTCTCTGATTCCATAATTGAAAAGAGAAGTGATCTATGAGGATCTCTTGCCTGAGGTCACAGGAGACAAGTGGAAAGCAGCAGAACACCAATTTGTCCCACAGCAAACTTAACTGGTGACAGTCTTTCCTCCTGGTACATCTGGGACCTTGGGGGCTCAAAAGGAGATGGTTCAGACACCGTGTCCCATTACCAGGGGATCCCAGCTGCACCTGACCCCCACAGCTCTGGATGCCTTTCCCATCCTGGTTTGGGTTGGACTTCAAAGCCCATCCCATTCCAATCCCTGCCATGGCAGGGACACCTTCCACTATGCCAGGGTGCTCCAAGCCCCATCCAACCTGGCATTAAACACTAAAATATATTTAATATAAGCTGTGCCCATCCTGCCCAGCCTGTTTTGGACCTTGCCTGGCTGGGCCATTTTCCTCTATTAAGTTACAGAATCCCAGGCTGGGCCAGGCTGGAAGGGACCACAGAGGGTCACTGGTGCCACCTCCCTGCTCAGGCAGGGCCATCCCAGAGCACAGGGCACAGCATTGTGTGCAGAGGGCTCTGCAATGTCCCCGCTGAGGAGACTCCAGCCCCTCCCTGGGCAGCCTGTTCAGGGCTGGGCACTGCCCAGGGCAGAAGTTGTGCCTCCTGTGCAGGGGGAATTGCTGGGCTGGGGCCCTGCCCGTGGCTCTGGTGCCACTGCTGGGCCCCCGGAGCAGAGCCTGGGTCCTGCTCTGCCCCTCCCTGCAAACAGGGACACCCAGGGCTCAGGGCCCCTCTCAGCTGGGGCTCCTCTCCAGGCTGGAGAGCCCCAGCTCCCTCAGCCTTTCCTCGTTAGAGAGATGCCCTAATTACTGAACTTAACACTGAAGATGTGCTTAAATGGGTCTGAGTCTAAAACCACTTCTGTGGGCCAATGAAACAACCAGTGGGACACCTGTACAGGCAAGAAAGGAAACTCAATGCCTGGGTGAAAGACAGGCCCATGGATTGCTACCTCCTGCCTTTTGTACCTGGAAAAGATGCCCTCTCCTTTCCTTTCAGTAAGGGCTGACAGTTTTTCCATGGGAGAACATGATCCACTCCAGCCCTGCTTCCTGCTCACACCAAATGTACCTGCACACAGAACACTGCCTGGCATTGGGGGAAACTTCCTGTGCTCAGCATCCTCACAAATCAAGGCCAGGATCTGAGTGCAGGCAGGGAAATACCTGCAGCTCTGTGATCCATGGTGTCAGGCTGGAAACAGCTCATCCACTCCATCCATGCACTGAAGAGATGGATGCTGCAGGGGTTTAACTGCACCCTTGATATTCCAGCCTGTAATGGGTTTTTGAAGTGACTGTAAGTCTGAGGGAAGGCACAACAATGACACTCTCCGAAACTTGAATCCTGACAAGCACAGTCCCAGGAGCCCCTGTCAGGGCTGAAACCTGCACTTGGAAGAAGGCAGCTGGATAATTCAGGAATGGGGGAGCAAAGCCATGGACAGGAGGGCTGGGATGTGCTCACCCCAAATGACAAAATGCTCCCATGTGTGCAAGGGCTTCACTGCATCTGCACTTTCTCCTGTTCTGGTCAAAGGGTGGGAAAGGGAAAAGCAGGGGGAAATAGAAAATGAGAGGAAAAGGGAGAATTGGGGGGGGAAAGGGCGATGGTGAAAAAGGGAGAGATGAGGAGATAAAACCCAGGAGCAGTGGTAAATTCTCTGAGGTTTGCAGCCTAAAAAGAGGCCAAGATTTCATGTGAGCTTCAGGACCAAGACCACAGTGGGCTCCATCATGACCCAAGGTGTCACCACTGATTCTCTCTCCCTGCTTTTCCTCTCCAACTTAACTAAAACTACCTTTGCCCACACCCTGGACTCCAGCCCTGCCAGTCATGGTGGATGGATCCCACAGGTCCTCCAGACTTCTGTGTTGACACCAAAGTCAGTGTCCAGAGATCCTCTGCAGCACCAGAACCAGAAGCACTGGTCCAGCAGCTGCTTTTGGCTTTTGTTTTTGTTTCATTTCAGAAACATGAGTATTCCCATGGCATTCAACACAGCATCTGCCCCTGGACTTCAGCTGCAAACAAGGAATCCAGATCCCCAAAAGGCCACCTGTCTGTTCAAGGCGACACAGAGACCTTGTACAAAAGGCATGAGGCACTTGTTTAACCTCAAACCCACCCCTAGGAGCAGGATTGACACCAGACAATGAAACAAGAAAAAACCTCAGAATGTAACGGGGTCAAATGGAACAGCAAGTGCTGTTTTAATGAGAAGGGCAGCAAATGAAAAAATGTGGCCTTTAACAAGGCACCATGGGTAAGGCAGAAGGACAAAATAAAGGCACCACCATCACTGACTGCAGCTGGAAAATTGCCTTTTTGCTTCAGTGCTCTGTACAAACCACAGTATCTGTCCCAGGGCCGCAGATGTAATTTGGTACAAAAGCAGACATAAATATGCTTAAATAATTCAGGGTGAAAATCTAAAGAATATGGGCTGCCTTGGGTACCTCCTGACATTCATCTCCAAGACACGAGAGAGGCCAAACAACTCGTGACTGGTGTAGTTGGCCTTATGAAATCTCTGTCTCCCCTCGCGCAGATTAACGTCACAGCACATCCAGCCCGCCGTGCGTTACCCCGCTGCTGCCAGAGCCGGGCAGGGAGGGCTGTCAGATCCCTGCTAAAATCCATATCTGCCAGCTGAATACAAGAACCTGCTCCAGGGGGAAGCCTGACACACCAGCTTCTGCCTTGGAGCAACTCTATTAAAGATCCTTCTGAGGTAGGAAAGTAATAGGAAAGAAATCTCTGGTACTATTTTTATTACTAATTATAATTACTATAACCTTTAGATGGGATGAAGAGAAGGGCAGAGAAGAACTGTCTGAAGTTCAGCAAAGGCAAATGCAGGTTGTGCACCTGGAGAGGAACAGCCCCAGGCACTGGCACAGGCTGGGGGGGGCTGCTGGAGCAGCTCTGAGGAGAAGGAGCTGAGAGTTCATGGTGGACTATGAGCTATCCCCAAGGCAGCAGAGTGTCCTCTGCTGGGGACAAGAAGCCAATGGGTTCCTGGGATACATCAGGAAGAGCATTCCCAGCAAGTCAGGGAGTGATCCTGCCCCTCTGCCCAGCCCTGGGGGCACCTCTGGGGTGCTGTGTCCAGCTCTGGATCCTCAGCACAGCAGGGACAGGAGCTCCTGCAGCGGGGCCAGCACAGGCTGGGAGGATGAGCAGGGCCTGGAGCATCTCCATGCCCAGGAAAGGCTGAGGGAGCTGGGGCTGTCCAGCCTGGAGAGGAGCCCCAGCTGAGAGGGGCCCTGAGCCCTGGGTGTCCCTGTGTGCAGGGAGGGGCAGAGCAGGGCCCAGGCTCTGCTCCGGGGGCCCAGCAGTGGCACCAGAGCCACGGGCAGGGCCCCAGCCCAGCAATTCCCCCTGCACAGGAGGCACAACTTCTGCCCTGGGCAGTGCCCAGCCCTGAACAGGCTGCCCAGGGAGGGGCTGGAGTCTCCTCAGCGGGGACATTGCAGAGCCCTCTGCACACAATGCTGTGCCCTGTGCTCTGGGATGGCCCTGCCTGAGCAGGGAGGTGGCACCAGTGACCCTCTGTGGTCCCTTCCAGCCTGGCCCAGCCTGGGGTTCCATGACAGGTACAGTGAAGTGGCCCTGCTTTCTGCAGGAAAAGGAAGCCTCAGGCACAGAGGCCAGGAATTTTAGTACTGGATGCCTCAAATGGGGCTCCTTGAGCTATGGCGTGAGAGCAGAGATTTCCAGACACCTGTGAATGTTAAATGCTTTGATTTTTCCAAAAGTTGCTAGAATTGTAATCCTGCAGGAACTTGGGCATCTTTTTATCTCAACTGCCAAGCAGGTCTACGCATGAACTTCATTTAAGCAAATGCAACTGAGCCTAATTTTTGTAAAAGAAAAAGTCTCACTGATTTCTGATTAAATCTGGCCTTCAGTCCACACGGATTCTTTGGAAAACATAGCCTTTGATTTGTCTTGATGTCATCTAATGTTCTGCCCTTGAAAATCACTTCCTTACATTGTCCAAACCAAGCACTTCCAAATCCTGCCTTCTGTATATCTGAAAGACTGACACTGTTCTTCCTCCAGTAGGAGTTACATTGTTCCTTATCAGCTGTACTCGCAAGTTCTCTGTGTTTTTGAAATAGGAGTATTAGTGAAGATTAAAAGGTGTGTTATGAAAAACGACCAACGTGGAGATGTGAGACAGGATAAGAAAAGTGACTTTTCCCTTGCAGTGACTTTAATATAAATATTTTGTGTATGTTAATGTAAACAGCGGAACATTGGCACCGACAAGAGCACAACAAATCAGGAGGGTGCCACAGCCCTTGTGGGCAGCAGGAGCTTCATGTGGCCCAAGTTCTCGAGCACAAATCCACTCCCCAGGCACAGGGGGTCCCAATGACCCTGGGTGTGCAGCACAGTCCACGTGTGGCCATAAACAATCCCTTGTGCAGCGTTCCTGAACATCAGGCAGCCCAGGCAGAATTTAGACGGTGAGCCAAACAATTCCATCCAGCTCCAGCCCCATCTGGAAGAGCACAAGCCACGCTCTATGCATGACCTGCTCCCCAGGCTTTAGAAAGTGTTCATGCAGTACCCTGGCAGCACCCAAGGCCAGGCTGGATGGGGCTTGGAGCAGCCTGGGACAGTGGAAGGTGTCCCTGCCCACAGCAGGGGCCTGGAACAAGCTGAGCTTTAAGGTCCCATCTAACACCAA
Source organism: Nicator chloris (assembly GCA_013400495.1). Classification (NCBI taxonomy): domain Eukaryota; kingdom Metazoa; phylum Chordata; class Aves; order Passeriformes; family Pycnonotidae; genus Nicator; species Nicator chloris. The sequence continues at coordinate 15,423 of WAAE01006315.1, read as the reverse complement.
GCAGTCCTAGGTTGGATGATTCTGTGAAATTCAGCGCCAGAGAAGAGCTGACACCCCCACCACGACACTGTCCTTCCACAGGGTCACCTCTCCAGCACTTAGCCCTGGCTGAAGGCCTCTGCAGGCACAGAGGGTCACCAGAGGAAAGCTGAGAGGGTTCACAGGGTGCAGAGGAGCCAGAGCAGTGATGCCCATGGCTGGAGCATTGAAAAGAGCACTGGTGTGGCCAGCAAGAACCAAAGTGCTGGGTTCTAACACAAAAACCATTGTTCCACTCATCAGCTTCTGCGGTGGAAGAAGCCCTCTCTCCTTCCCGGGATAAAGATGTGAGGCCATCACTGAGGGAAGGGCAGGGGGAGCTGGCTGAGCTCCGCGGGGAGGTCAGCACACAGGTCAGGGTGGGCAGGGGGAGCCTGGGGCAGCCCCTGGGCCCAAAGCACACACTGTCCCAGCACACACTGGCACCCAGAGCAGAATGTGGAGCTGCCTGGCCCTGCCGGCCCCTCCTCTCCTTCCCAGCCAGGGAAGAAGGCACTTCAACTGCTGTGCTCCAAGAACACAGGTGATCAGCACCTTTCCCTCCTGAAAACAGAGACAAAACCAACTCCTAACAGCCCCAAACGTCCTGGGCACATCATATAGAGGCAGCCAAGGTTCAGCTAGTGGCAGAGGGTGATATAAATCAGGACTGACCCTCTCCCATGGGATTGCTGGCTCATCTCACCACCACACCTGCCTGGAACACCCTGCTGAACCACCCTCATTAACCATCCCCTTTGTGCAGCACTGCATTCAGTCAGGAGCTGTTAAATGGAAAGGAAATGCATTGATCTCCAGGATTTGCAATTACAGCTCAACACACAGCTGCGTTTATTAGGTGAATCAAGCCTGCACACGCACAAAAAACGACCCTCTGTGAGCTACACTTAAGAAAGACATCAATTTCCTTGGGAGGCCTGGGCAGTTTCAGACCACACAACACTCCTGTGCATTAGTTAAAGAGCCTGCAAGCCTCCAGCACCATCAGTTTGCTCTGATGGAGATGTTCCTACCCAGTGTCACCAAATGAGGTTTCCTGAATCATTCTGCAGACCTCAGCAGAGCCACGTCCCCTCCTCGGTTCAAACCCACACAGAAAGGCTCCCACTCCCAGCCATCTCTGCACACTCCCAGACACGGTGGTTTCAACCACAACATGACTGCATTTCTCTGTGAACACTGCTGGATTACCACAGCTCAGTTCTGTGGTTGGATTTTTAAAGCAGATCATTATTTTTTCTATAAAACACACATCTAAAACCTTTAGACTGTGACGAAAAGTCTCAACCAAAGACCCAGCTTGACCATTTTCATCAACATCAGCGTGTAAGTGCTGGGTGCTGCACTGGGGTCACAACAACCCCACAGAACACTCCAGGCTGGGGCGGAGGGGCTGGGAAATGCCCAAAGGGAAAGGACCCGGGGGTGCTGGTGACAGAGGTTGTACATGAGCTCAGGTGAGCTCAGGTGTGCCCAGGTGGCCAAAACGGCCAATGGCACCAGGGCTGTGCCAGCCCAAGCACGGCCCCAGGACCAGGGCACTGCCCATCCCCCTGTGCCCATCCCCATCCCTCAGTGCTGAGCTCAATTTTGGGCTCCTCATGACAAAAAAAAAACGATTGAGGGGCTGGAGCATGTCCAGGGAAGGGAATGGAGCTGGGAAGAGTCTGGAGCCCCAGGAGGGGCTGAGGGAGCTGGGAAAGGGGCTCAGCCCACAGAAAAGGAGGCTCAGGGGGGACCGGGGGGCTCCGCACAACTCCCGGCCAGGAGGGGACAGCCGGGGGGGTCGGGCTCTGCTCCCAGGGCACAGGGACAGGAGGAGAGGGAACGGCCTCAGGCTGGGCCAGGGGAGAGTCAGGGTGGACAGCAGCAGGAATTTCCCCATGGAAAGGGTGCTCAGGCATGAGAAGGGACTGCCTAGGGAGGTTTGGAGTCCCCATCTCTCGAGGTGCCCAAGGAAGGGCTGGAGGTGGCTGGGGACAGTGGAGGTGGCACTCAGTGCTCTGGGCTGGGGCACAGGTCTGACTTGACCTTGGGCTTTTCCAACCTTAATGATTCCAGGATTCCATGAACAGACCTGCTGCAGAGTGCCCTGGGGACAACCACAGCACTCCTGAAGATGCTCCTCCGAGAGGCAGCTGCTGCTGAGCTGGCAAAAGCTCTGCAGAGGCAACTGCTGAAGGTTTAAAGTGGGTTTCAGTCAAGAGGAGCAAAACAGGCATTCAAGCACAGAAAAACAGCTGGAGGAGATGCAAGTTTTTAACATGCAAAGGCAGAGAAATCATCACAGAACCACAGAATGGATTAGAAAGGACCTTGAAGATCATCTGGTTCCACACCCTGCCGTGGGCAGGAACACCTCCCCACTCAAATGCCAAGGCTGAAATGGCAGCACAAAAACCTGAAGAGCAGCACTTACCCCACAGAGAGCAAACCCCCGCCATGAACTTGCATGGACAGACACACTCCCAGTGTTTTTAAGTCATAAGAGCCACTCTTCAAGCTCTGAAGCAGTCCCTGGTCCAAGGTCAGATGCCAGGAGGATCCAAGGTAAACAGTTTTCAGAGCCTGCAGGAAGCCCCCAAACGAAGGCTTGGTACAGCAATTTTCTCATCAGAGAGATCCTATGGAACTTCAGAATGATTCAAAATGTAAAAGAACTCCCCACAAGGACTCCAGGGACCCCTGCTGCCCTCATCTCGTGATCAGCCACGTTCTGCAGTCACTGACAGAGCTCTTCCAGCTGACCCAACGTGCTGAAATCACAGCAAAGCCAAAGGGCCACCATCAGTGCTGCAAAAAAAAATCTGTTCCCACTCCCTGCCTTAGATTTATTTGTCCCTGGCAGACACACAGTGAGGGTGACACCTGAGGAGCTGATGGCACAGAACATCTTATTTCCCCACACCTGACAAATGCACCAAGAAACCAGGGCCAAAGCCAGAGGTCAGGGTGTCTGCAGGAGCTCAGCCATGCTCATCTTACCTATATCTAAAGTTCTGGTGCAGGAAAGTGCTGTTTAGAGGGTTTCTGATACAGACTGAGGCACTCTAAGGGTTAATGTCACCGCTCTGTCACACAGGAAGTCTGAACAGGGGAAAGGGCTCATCTCAAGTACCATGGGGGAAGAAGCTCCCACTGAGAGCAGCAAGGAGAGGCACAGTTAGTGCTGAACTGATACCTCATCCAGCCTGGGCTAAATAGATGAGGCATTTTGTGAGTTCCAGGCACTCTCCCAGGAACACTGATGCAGCTCCTTGCTATGAATCCAAGGGAGTTATCTCTCAGTCATTCTGCCTCCTTGTTAAAGGCAGGAAGAAAAATGTCCTTTATTATCAGTTCCAAATTGTTCTCCAACTGAATTACCTGTGAGGAGGTGAGGTTATTTGAGAAAATACGTGGAGTCCTGCATTTTTAGCTCCATGAACCTGCCTTGTAAGAATCTGAAGACTGCTGCTGACGTTTTCCAGTGTAAGGAGTTCGGCCTTTTGGCTGATCCATCCAGCCAAGGTCTCCTGTGGGGATAAGGGAGGAGGGCCCGAGGAAGGACAGAATGTCCGTGAGCAGACTAAACCTCATCCTTGGGCTTTATCCACATGTGGCAATGAAAACCAGGAAGCTGCACAACTTCCCAAGCCTCACGTGAGCACTCTGACACTGCATGTAACACCTGCCAGCTTCAGGGTGTCCAGCTTGGCTGGCTGGGGAAGGAGCAAGGCAGATGTCTACAGAACAAGTGTTATATAAGGGCTTTCATAAGGGACTCTGAAGGAACCAGACCTTCCTCCCAAGCTGAGGAGCATCCCTTCTTGGCGACAAACTTTCAGGGAAACAGCCTCCTCATGTGCAGAGTGCTCTCCATACTGGGCACGGACATCTCTCCATGTAATGATCACTCAAGGCTTGTGAGTGCACCAGGAAAAACATTCAACCAAACCTGGTGGAAGGTGTTTTACCAGAAGAGTCATGTTGGACGCTTCAGGGATTTTTCTGGCTGCCTCTCAGCTGAAGGTTTTAGAGCCCCGGCTGTGCCTGCACACACGGAGCAGAGATTTCTCATTTCATACATCATTTACTCCTGCAGTGATTCCACAAAGCCACAACACATCCCTAATACACAGAAGGGGAGAAATCCATTCTTCTCACAATAATGGCTCAGGCTGGAGATCCTGAGCAGAGATTTCTCAGCACAGCAATGCCTCTCACTACAGGATATCACATGTCCTTAATAGAGAAGTACAAGGCAAACCCAGGAAAACACCAACTCATCACAGTCAGAGGATCCTGGTTACAACAGGAGCTTTCCCTCAGCTCTGAACAAGTTATTTAGTGCACAGCTCCAGTCCTAAGTGGAGCCTAATTCTTCCTGGAATCTATTGGTGTTCCCAGAGAAGGAAAGATGCCTGGGGAGGGTCAGTAGGTGGTAACATGAAGCATCCAGACCCCTTTCCACAACCTGGGGTACCAGCAGCACTTAAACCAATCAAAAGAGTTATGACACACTTGCAAGCTGAGGTTTGGTTTAATGTCCTGCTGTCAGGACTGAGCTGTTTTTGGCTTGAGCTCTGCCATCCCATTGCTCCCCCTGCTCCCTGCCAGCCCTGCAGACAGAGTGAAGCTCTGCAGCACGGGAACCCCTGGCCCTGTGCTGAACTTTCAGCCATATGGAGCTAAAGCACAACTCCAACAGGCACTGTAGGAACAGGGACAAATACAAATATATATATAAATATAAAAAATAGACAGTGAGAGCAAGAGAACTAGGAAGGAAAGGGAGGATGACATGAAGAGTGAAGATGTAAAGGGGAGTACTGCAGCTCAAGGCTGCAGGCTGTGATCAGGAGAGCTGCCAGGCTGAGTGAGCCCTGTGCTGGGAATCCACTGGAGCTGGAGCTCCTGGGGAACAGCAGAGACACAGAGCAAGCTCAGCTCTATGCCTCACCCACCCAACAATGACTGCAGTGAGGCCCAGGGCCTTGGCAAGGTGTAAAACCTCACCAGGTAAAGCCTCCAGGGGAAATTCAACACAAAAATGGGTCCAGGACAGCCATCATGAATAAAACCAGAGGTTACAGGGAATTTTACACCCCAGAAGGCAGCACAGCCAAAGGAATGAGCTGGTTCCTCTGCTGCAAACACCACTAGAGATGCCCTGGTGAGAGCTGGCAGGAAGGTAGCAAAGTGAAATACTTCAATGCAGTGGTAAATGGAGTTCACTGACTTGTAAACGAAATTTGTGTCCATCTTCTGAAAAAAGCCAGCATTTTCTTCGGAAGATGTGGGGGGAAAAACCCAAACTTTAATCAGATGCCTAATGTTTCATCCCAAATCCATTTGGAAAAGTCTGGCAAAGGAAGTATACTTTAAAATGTTACCAAAGGGAAGGGACTGGCAGTAGGATGGAGCATGATAAAGTGAAAAATTAAATTAAAGGCTCAAGGGAGAACTTATTAAAAACCTAATACTGTGAGATTTTTCATGCCTCTGTTTGGTCTCCAAAACACTGATTTATTAGAAATCAGCAAAGACAGGAAAGGACATATGAAAGAATACACTAATACAGGTATCTTCTGTAATTTATACAAAATCTCTCTGCCTGGTGTCCTGAGAGCCTGGGATCCTTCTGTGCTGCTTCAACGAACAAACAAGACCCCAATTAACTCCACCAGACACAGAGCACAACTCCTGCACCTTGGCTGGCACACACCCTGGATAAACACAGACACAGAGCAGCAATCTACCTCTGCAGGCTTCCCTGACCCTCCAAAGTGAGGAGAAAACGTTTGATGCCCAGCAACAGGTGGATTATCCCAAGTCTATGAGGGGCCCTCAGGAATCTCTGCCTTCCTGCCCCAGACCTGTTTCCAGGAGCCCAGGAATTGGTCTGGAATCTTCCTGGTGACTGTGGGGGACAGCACCAGCCCTGCCTGGGTGTTCCATCTGTGTGACCTGAACATTCCCCATCCAGTGCTCCAGGCTGGGGCAGAGTGGCTGGAAATGGATCGGGTGGGAGGTGCTGGTCAACAGCAGCTGAACGTCAGCCCAGGTGGCCAAAAAGGCCAATGGCACCAGGGCTGTGCCAGGAATAGTGTGGCAGCAGGACCAGGGCAGGGCCTGTCCCCTGTGCTGGGCACTGGTGGCTTATCCTGAATCCTGGGCCCCTCAGGACAATGCAGACCCCAAGGGGCTGGAGAGTGTCCAGGGAAGGGGCTGGAGCCCCAGGAGCAGCTGAGGGAGCTGGGAAAGGGGCTCAGCCCACAGAAAAGGAGGCTCAGGGGGGACCTTGTGGCTCTGCACAACTCCCTGCCAGGAGGGGACAGCCGGGGGGGTCGGGCTCTGCTCCCAGGGCACAGGGACAGGAGGAGAGGGAACGGCCTCAGGCTGGGCCAGGGGAGAGTCAGGGTGGATACTGGAAAGAAATTCTTCACTGAAGGAGCTGTAAAGCATTGCAAGGGGCTGCCCAAGTAACTGGCAGAGTCTCCTTCCCTGGCACTGTTCACAAAACCACGTGGATGTGGCACTTGAGTGGGGAACACGGTGGTGCTCTGTGCTGACGGCTGGACTGGATGATCTTCAGGCTTTTTTCCAACCTGAACGATTCTATGATTCTGAAGCATTTGAGGGCAAAAACTCACGTGTGCTACAGAAGAGCACCCCTTAATTAAGCTCCTAGAAACAGTACTTCGTAATACCCAACACCTTTCCACACATATCTGCTGTCTCCAGCTGGGACTGTCAGCAGCTGGATCCAGCCTGAGCCTCTGATCCACCTTTCTGTCCTGTGGCATTACTGGGATTCCAGGGAAGGGCAAACACGGGGCTCAGGCAGCACCAGCTGATCCAACACAAGGAGCTCACACTGTGTGAACCCCTCTGCCACATCACCCTGCAGAGGCTCAGCACCAGCACCTCCAGGCTCTGCCCTTCCAAAGGGCTCCCGAGAAACTCGTTACAAATTCACAGCTGGAGCTGACCCCCGTTAGGAAGTGGTTTATTAAATTAAAACATCAATCCCAGAAAGAGATGTTTGCTTAACAGACGTAAACGATTTGGAGACCTCGTGCTGCAGTGCATGAAATAAAATCAAAGTGTGGCAAAGCCCAGGGAATTAAGCCATAAAGGGAAAGCAGTGGGAGGGATGCAGGGACCTCTTGCCAAAGGGAAGCTGCTTATCACAGGCTTGGTACAGAAAGATTCCAGAAATGCCCCGTGTAGACAACAAACCTCAGCAATTACCAAGGCACACTTGAACAACGGGTACTAATGACATTTGAAAATCTAAAAAACCTGATTTTACAGTCCCTAAGTGGAGATTTGCTGTCTGACAGCTTTCCCCGTTTGCTTCTGTACAGAACTGGGTACATTGTTTACCATTACAAATTCATGGGGTTTGTAAGCAAGAAGATTGCATTTTTTTGAACAAGGAAGTTCCAAAATGTACAAGTGGAAGTCAAATCCTACCCCTGCTGAGCACGGCTGCTGACTCCCTTTACCACTGCTGCACACCAGGCTACATGGCAACAAAACCAGCCAAAAACTCAAAACCTAACCAAAAAATCAAACTCCACCCCAAATAATCAACATGGTCCTTATCACCTCACCTCCAAACCTCCAAAGAGAGGATTCTGGACACTCTGCATCCCAGATCATTCACTTCAGTTCCTCTGGGAGGTCTGCATGATCCAGCTCTCAGTTTTTACACTTCAGGAAGGCTCAGCTGCCTTTGCCCCTGTCCCTGCACAGGAGGCACTGAGTTGGTGTCAGTCCCCCCTGCTGGCTCTGGGATCTCCTGGAAACACCATTCCCAGTGTCTCTTTGGAAGGTCACATCAGCAAGGTCCCATCCAGCTGCACCAAGTGCAGTTCAGACCATTTAAAGGGCAGAAACACCACACAAGGATTTCTTCTCAAAATCCCAACCTGAGCCTCCTCTTGCCCCTAAGAGAGATGTTCTCTCTGACTCCAGTTTCCTCCAGAGGGAAGCTTTTAAAACTGCCCTCCCTTCTTCCAGAGGTCCAGGTGAAATACCCTGCCCGGGCAGCCCCAGCGTGCACAGCTCAGGGACATCCCAGTGGCTCTGACCCTTTGGAAGGGGCTGCATCCAACCCTTCTCCTCACCAAGATAAGGTGTCTGAGTCGTTTTGTGGCTCTTTATCCATTCCACAGCTTCAGAAGGTCGTGAAGTCTCATTAATGTGTACCCAAGGAAAGGCTGAGTGCTCTGGCAGGCAGCAGGGGCTGCAGTGGTCCCAGCCCAGGGGAATTGCAGGAGCTTTACAGGAACTTCACCAGAGCAAGAGGGAGGGAATCAAAAGATTCACTGATGCAGAAGCTCCATATGCAACAGCACAAATTGTCAGTCCACACGTATTAGGAAAAACATCTAGTTAATTAATTTCCTGAAGAAAAGATGATTTCCAGGGCTTTTCAGGGCTTGGCACTCTCGGAGCTCCACTCCCACAACAGATGGGCAGGGAACACGCTCGGTTTGCACACAAGGGCCCATCTGTTCCACCTCCCACAACTGCATCCAAGAGCTCCACTGGCTGGCTCTGCACTGCCACCCCCACGGGAATGTCTTTATCCCATGGCACAGACAAGCATGTCTCAGAAAGGACACTGTCATCGTCACTGCTCAACTGTTTGTGCATCTTCCCTCCCTGGGGCTGAGCCCTGCCAGCTCCCCAGCCCTGAGGACAGGAACTCTGGGCATTCAGCAGCAGCTTCATTTGTCCAGTGCCATCCACATGGAGCAGCTGATAATGGGAATGCTTTAGGCTTCAAAGCCTAGGCTTAATCCTTGCATTTTGTAATCTCACCACAATGCAGAACAACTGAACTGAGCGATGGCGACAAGCAAAGGACCTGCTGACCCATAGCAAGGGTTCAGATGTGGGGGTTCCTCATCCAGATGTGTGTCACCCCCTAGGAGAGAGCTCACCAGTGCCTCAGAGTCCAGCTGTGACAGGGAAGTAGCTCCAATGCCCCACAGTGCCCTGGGTACCTCTGGTCCCAGCTTGCTGTGCTGGCACTGCTGGCTGAGGGCTACAGGCACTCGGAAAAGGGCTCCCAGCCACCCAAAGCCATCATCCACAGCAAACTGCCTTCAGCACCAGGCAGGAGGCTACAATCCTGAAATCTAAGCTCTCATTCACCACCTACAGAGCCAGCTCTAGAACAACAAAGGATAAACCAGCTTTCAGCTTTGGTTATCTTTGTAGGTATTCCCCAGCCTGTACCAATCCCCAACTCCTGTTTTCAGGACAGCCTTTCCCAGAGTTCATCCTGACATGGGCCAGAGTCACTTCTCCCCTCCCTCTTCTCAAGGGGCTTTCTGGTAAGTGGAAAACATCTCGTTTGGGGAACTGGCAAACTTTGGATATTTGGGCAATATCCTGCCTTTCCCAACCTCTCGTTTCCCTCACTGCCAGTGAACCTGAGCAGCTTTTCAGACCCTTTTCTGGGCAGGGCAGCCACTGCCAGTGTAACAGAATTTTGCCTGCAGATCTTTTCACCCGGTGCAAGCTCATTGCATCCCACCAGGACACTCCTGGAATACACAGAGCTACAGAGCGTCCCTGCAGGAATTCCTGCTTCCCACTCCATCTTCCTGCGGGCTCTGACAGCCCTGGCAGTTAACACCAGACTGATGAGCAGAGAAGAGCTCCACCCTGGGAGCAGCAGGGGTTATCTCTGCATCCTGGAGCATCAATCCTCTGCAGCTCGGGCTGGGGCTGGCTCGTGCAGAGGCTCTGCTGCCCTGAGAGGGGTGAGGTGACAACCTGGCCCTGACCATCACCTGACAGCACAGGGACTGGGGCCAGCACTGAGGGCAGAGCTTCCCCAGTGCTGAGTCCCACCCTGAAACTCCAGTCATGGACATCAAACACTCCCCTGCACTTTACACCCCTCTGACAGACCACCCAGGGCTATGCCTGAACGACTTCATTGGTATTTCTTAATTATATAATTCTCTAAGTGCCCTGCAAAAATTAGATTTTTAATAGAACTTACTTGTTTTACTGTTCAATCAAATGACAAAATGTCTAGGGAAAGCATTGTCTTGTTTGCTCTCCAACAGTTGAGCAGATTAAAGCGAGCTTTTTAAAAAATTATATCAAAATAAATCTTTCTGAAAGGAATCATTAAACTCCTCCCAGAGACAGCACTTGTTTTAATGCCACAGAAGGAGGCTGTAAAAGGTTTTCCATTTCTGTTTGGGTTGTTTACACTCTCCAGCGTCAGGACACGCAGCTCTGAAGTGCATCCTATTGACACACACATTAAATGCAACTGCTCCCAAAAATAAATCACGGCTTTGCTGCTGTCTGGCAGCAGCAACAGAGTCCAGCTGTGGGACTGGAAAAGCTGCAAGGATCACTGAGCAAGAGGAAGAGCTGAGGACGGAGACTGGCACGAGGGCAGACCTGCAAAATTCTGCTCAGAGAGAGCTCCCAAACTTCCACAAGGTGCACACCCAGAGAAAAGGGGGGAATCCCTCTGCAACCCCACTGACCACAGGTAAGACACATCCTTGGGGATGCAGGGTCACATTAGCTCCTAAGAACTCCAGAAATCCTGATGGTGACAACATTAATGGCCCAGAGATCCACAAGTGGTTCAAGTCTGTCATTCTGGGCTTGGGTTTCGGAGCTTGCTTTGGTTTTCTGAGTCCCTGTGGCTCTACAGAGCCTGTCGAGCAGCAGAAGGACTTGGAACATCTTCCAGCCTTTCCTTCTGGACAGGAAAGATGGTGGGACAAAGAGGACTTGGAAGCACTGAAGCCATTCAGGTTCATTTCCATGAGACACAATCCTGTCCATCTGAGCCCTGGACCACTTTAAGAGCAGGACTTAACAGTAATTCCTGCATCACTAGCCAAGAGTTACAGATACAGTCTTTGAATGGCCAGCAATTCCTGGTGCCATTTCACCAATGTCTGCCCCAAACATCCCCCCCTTAGTTCAGGTGCCTTTCCCACCCACATCGCTGGGAGCAGCTCCAGTTAAAACCAGAGAGGGAGAAAAAAAAATGTAGCAACACAAAGCAAGAGGACAGCAAAGATTTTTTAAAAGTGTTTTTATAGATGAGAAAATAAACTGGGACTTTCCACCCTGGAAAAAAGGCAGGTGAGCCTGAGGACAGATGAACTCTGCAATGCTGAACAGAAAAAACCCCACCAAGATACAGTTCCTCACTGCACCTCCCCAGAAGTCTGCACATTTTCACAGAATCCCAGAACAGCTGGGGTTGGAAGGGGCCTCTGGAGACCAGCCAGAGCAGGTGACACAGGGACACATCCAGGTGGCTTTGGAATGTCTCCAAAGACTCTGCAGCCTCCATGGACAGCTGTACCAGGGCTCTGCTACCCTCCATGGAAAGAAGTTCTTCCTCCTATTGAGGTTTCCTCTCTGCATTGAGTCAATAAACTTATTTTTTATAAATGTTACTAAAAGCAGGTCACAGATTTCCTCCAGACTTCATAGATTTGCTGTTCCTAGTGAAGGATGGAAGTTTAGAGGAGCTGAGTTTTGACTCAGAGAAACAGAAATGTTATTAAAAAGCAACAGGGGACGGTAATTGCACAGAACAAAGTTGTTACAGGAGCACTAATGCCCCGAGGTGGCTGTGAACAGGCTTTTTTCACCTACCCGTCAGTGCTTAAGGTTGAACTTAGTTCCCAGATCCTGCCGAATTCCTGAGAGGCTTTGTTAACTCAGCATATGGCTCCAGAGAAAGGCAGCTCGCCACAGGGCAGGCATTTTCAGGCTGTCTGGCAAAGGCAACCAGACACACGTTGTTCTTACTAAATATTTGTCCCTCTGCAGAGTAGGCAAAGAAAACTTTTTAGTGCCTTCTCTGCATAAATGAACAAACATCTTCATCTCTACATAAACACGATCAGCTCTGAGCAGACTGTCCCAGCCAGCAGCTCCAACTGGACACTCAGGACATCACCCTGGAAATAGGAGTGTCCATCAGCTCCGGGCCTGTGGAAGCTCAGATCATCACAGCTTCTTGCAACGCCTGAGCTGCACCAGCTCTGGATTTAGAAATTCTTTTGCAGGTGATGCAAGTGGAGCTAAGACACGAGCGTAGGCAGCAGCACTGGCAGGGCACAGCAGCCCTCGGCACCTGAGCGAGGAGTGGTCACAAAGCCACTGGGACAGGAACTTCAGCTCTTAGGGTACAAAGGATGCATTTCCACGGCTGGTGTGACCATGGTCACTCTGCTTCAGATGCACGTCAGCCAGCCTGGCCCAGTGGAAGGTGTCCCTGCCCAGTGGAAGGTGTCCCTGCCCCAGCAGGGCGACCCTAGGGCTGTCCCCTGTGACAATTATGTGACACAATGACTTCACCCCAAGGGCAATGGCCAGGGACAGCACTGGCCTTGCAGACACTGTCCTGCAGAGTTAGGTCCCCCCCTAGGGTGGCACCTGACCCCAGTCAGACACAGGTTATCACAGGAGAGCCCATTTTAAAGAGAACAGGCCACAAAGCCCTCATCCACCCAGGCACACTCGTGACTCCGTGTGTCACCTGGCTGCCAAACCAGGAGTGTGCAAAACCAGGAGCAAATACACCTCACCACCCACCTGCTGCTCCAACCCACCCCCTGGGGCATCCCCGGATCTCCAGAGCCCTTTGGCAATTCCCCACGGGGATGTTCCTGTGCCCTGAACATGACACTCAGACCCCAAAGTGCCTGCTCCCCCTCATTGCAGTGAGGCAACCTCGTGGATCTCCCACAATGTGAACATCCCCAAAAGCCCTGTGTGAACGGTGTCACCTCCCCAGAGCCTCCAAGGCCAGGCTGGTCAGACACAGGAGGTCCTTGTAGGACAGACGGCGCTCGCTCAGCTGCACGGTCGCTGTCAGGTGAGTGTCAGGAGAGGGCTCAGCCAGGGGAGCTGACTCTGACACTTGGAGATTATATAAATAAATGAAGAGCCCCTTTCCAGCCCCGCTCGCTCCCCCTCTCCCTTTAAGTAGGTCACCCTGCCTGCTATGGAAATCAGCTCATCTTCAAAGCAGGTTTGTTCGTCTCCTTATCTCCTTAATGTAAGGAAAGTGCAGAGCATTGTCAGAGCAAAGGGTGATTTCAGACTAATTTGATTTATTTCTGTCACGGGTAGAAATATGAAAGTGCCTGTACTTGTCAGAAAAACCAACCTGAGGCACAGAAATGAAGGACAGCTGGAAGGTGTCTGCCCTCCAGGTAGTTCTGAATGTGGCCCACAGCTACAAGCCATGTCCCTGACAGGTAACACAATGCAAATGGAATACAAAGGCTCTTCATGACCCAGCAAGGGGAAGAAAGAAGAAAAAAAATCTCTTGAATTAGACTGAAAAAGCTCAAGGGACTCACATGAGAGAAGCCCAGCTTATATCAATTTCAGCCTGAAAATTAGGCCCTAGCTTTTTATTACATTAGCCCAGCACAGAGCATTCCAATTCGTACTGGTAATTAATAAAGCTCAGGAGCACAGTCTGATCCTAACCCTGCTGAAATCCCTGCAAAGAGCAGAGCTTACACCTGCCATGATGGAATCAGTTCCTTGGGTTTTCCCAGCCTCCCCACATGAAGGGATGCAGGCAGGGCCCGCTCCTCAAAAAAATGTACAGGTTGGGCTGCAGGTTTTAAACCCTACCAGTGGTTTCACAGAATAATGGAATGGAATGGAATGGAATGGAATGGAATGGAATGGAATGGAATGGAATGGAATGGAATGGAATGGAATGGAATGGAATGGACCTTAAAGCCCATCCAGTGCCACCCCTGCCATGGCAGGGACACCTCCCACTGTCCCAGGCTGCTCCCAGCCCCAGTGTCCAGCCTGGCCTTGGGCACTGCCAGGGATCCAGGGGCAGCCACAGCTGCTCTGGGCACCCTGTGCCAGGGCCTGCCCACCCTGCCAGGGAACAATTCCTGCCCAAAATCCCATCCAGCCCTGCCCTCTGGCAGTGGGAAGCCATTCCCTGTGTCCTGTCCCTCCATGCCTTGTCCCCAGTCCCTCTCCAGCTCTCCTGGAGCCCCTTTAGGCCCTGAAGGGGCTCTGAGCTCTCCCTGGAGCCTTCTCCTCTCCAGGTGAGCACCCCTAGCTCTCCCAGCCTGGCTCCACAGAGCAAGCAATACTCAAAGGAATAAAGAAATTCCTGAGCTGTGCCCATCCACTCAGAGAACATGTTCCTGCTGCTCCCAGTTGCAGCCCTGGTCACTGAACAAGTGACAAGGGACACCTGGGGAGCTGAGCTGTGCTCCAGGGCTGGGCATCCCAGGCTGCTCCCACCCAGCTCCTTTTGGGAGGCTCAGGGGGCCTGGCAGGATTGAGGGGACTGAGTGTGCAGAGTGCAGGGAATGCAACCAAAGACAGGAAAAGGAATCCCAGTGCTCACAGGAGGCAAATACTGGAAAGGTTTTATGTAGTAACATGTAAAAAATGAGCCTAAGAAAATCAACCACAAAAATTTCATTATTACTTGAATGCCCCTATCAGCAATTTTGTTTTAAAAAATAAACTAAAAATCAGCATTTTAAAACTCAAGTAAAAAGGAAGCTCCTTAGACTGGAAAAGCTTTTGCTTTATGCACCTCTGAAGATAATCGCCTGTACAAGCTCCTGACACAGCACATGAGCAAACTTCTCCTGACTCCCAATTGTGCAACTTCAGCCTGTTCTTTTGCTCCATTGATCCAGGCAGAAGACTCCTGGATCAGCTTTTTTTTTTTCCTTCCTCAACTTCTTGAGTTTCAACTCTTAAGGCTTTAAGCCAAGCTCAGCATGGAGGTGTGAGAAATTCCAAGGAAGGAGCAGGCAAGAAAGGGAAAATCTCCCTGTTTCAATACTTTTGGTAGAGGGAGGTGGGGGGTCAGATTCTGCCTCCAAGAGCAGCAGCATTTTGCCCTCTAGACTGCAGAGAGGGAGCTTGGAGCTAAAAGCAGCAGGAAATGAGCTCAGTTCAAGGTACCCACGGCAGGTGTGTGCAGGATCAACACTCAGCACGAGGTCCTGCAGCACATTCCACCCACAGCACCACAGCCCCTGCTGCCAAGTCAAGGATGTCAAGTGGAGAGAGTGTGTTCAGAGTTTTCACTCACACTCAAGCTTCCTCCAGAGTTTAAGATTTTAGTTCAAGACTTGAGTCCATCCAACCCCAAAGCTCTGCCTTGGGCCAAGCTCATAAGCCCTGTTACTGCCTGGGCACACCTGCTGTTATAGATATACATTATGTTATTGGCTTTTCGCAAGTATTGAGATGAATGTTGTATGTGTAGTGTCAGAATGACTCTGCTGAAGAGTTCTTTTTACTTAGACACAGCAGTGGGATAGCTGATATGTACCTGTGCTTGTTGTCCCAACCAAACTGTCTGTTTGGTTGGGACAA
>WAAE01006314.1:232-53233 GCA_013400495.1 Nicator chloris | reverse complement strand
TTATATTGAACATCTGATTACACTGAATGTAATATTTGTCATTTTAAAGAGTTTCATTTACAATGTAACTTCAAACAATTTTTCTGTCTGAAGCCTCCTGTATTTATTTTATGTCATAAGTAATCCTCCACAGGGCAATGGCAAATTTAATTGAATTCTTTATTCAGGGAGGTTACAATTCATGAGGTTTTCATGTTGTTGGGTTTTCTTGTTTCTTTTAATTTGCAGAAATATAAGAAAAGAAAGCTATTTCTGTCCCTAGAATATCCACAACCACGGAACAAAAACTGTTTGAGGAATGTAACATCGTTTTTATTTATGCACACAGGTATACATGCACAACAGCCTCTCAAGCTGCAGGCTTCTTGGCAAGACAGTGTTTTCCATATCCTTTATGATTTAGTCAAGGCAGAAAATAGATATGATGGCACTCATGGCTTCAGGCTGAACTAAAATTCTCTAATAGTTGCTTTGCTATAAATGAGTTACAATGACATAAAGGATGTATCCACTTAAAGGTGGTTAATTACTGTGAAAGAAAGAACTTGTTCATCTCTGAAACAACATGATGAAGCCTCAAGGCAATACCTGCATTATCAAAAAGGTTAGATCATATATCAATTCCTGTAGTAAATACATTAAAATCCACCTTAAGGCTGACGGACTCCTTGCTCCACTGTTTCCAGTGGAAAGCTTTTCCAAAGCAAATGCTCAGGTGGGCAAGAAATTTACGTTGCTTGTCCTTGTGCTACTCTTGTCCTGTGATGGGTCTTTCCTTCATGTCTGTTCAGTTCACTGAGTGACATGTTAACGAGCAACTAACAGTTCCTGTCGTTGCCATCAAATTTAGACGAGTGATGTGAGGAGTGTTACGGGTTTCAGAGAGTGATTCTGTGATAGTATTTTCTTTTTGTTACAGTGAGATCTTTTTAAATCCCCCAGAAAAACTGCTTTCCTGTGTTCAATACTACCTATTTGATACACAGCTTTGTGTTCAAAACAGCTGCAGTAAAGCTGGACTGCAATACTAAATAGACAAATTCATCCTGTATTTTATTGGAAATCTAATGACACTTAGATTTTTAAGATTTGGTTCCAAATGTCTAGAAATTTGTTACATAACTCTCTCTAAATGCAGAGTCTTTATGAATTGAAACTTAAGCATTCACTCTAAAGGTATAAAAAAGAAATAATAGCTAAGTTTGTCTCCTGATGAACCTAGTGAGAAGTATTTTAGATAGAACAGAAATTAAGATTCATTGCATCTAAGTGAAGCAAGACCAGGGAGAGAATAGAGAGATCCTGGGAAAAGTAAATTAAATTTGTCTAGCTGGTCTAAAAGATATTACCAGATGGCTTGAATTTAGCTTTGGGATTTTTTTTTTCCTTTTTCCAGGCTGTGCTCACTCTGTGAATGTAAATTAATTGTTTCTTTAGACTTTTGACAGAATAGGATCAGTATTTGTTGTCGGTAGTGTTCTGTAATTGAAAATTACGAGTCTTGGTAGATTATATGTACTGACTCTTTGCTCACGGAGGTGGACATCAGGTTCATCCTGCTTTCTTTATCTGCTGCAAGCACAGAGAATGTGTATCTGCAGTGATCAGAGGCGGAGCCTTTTCTTTCACTCCTGGTCACTGATAGAAATCCAGCCCAAGCCTGCAGTAGTCGAAACCCTAACCACATGATGAATATTTGACATATTGTCCCTTTTAACAGTGTGTTTCATGTCTGGAATATCAGGAGCTAAAAGGGAGACATCCATTGTCTGAAAGAGAAATGTGGGAGCAATTATTTAGCGTTATTTGGTTCCATGTGAATTTGTCTGTTTTGATAGTGATGGGAGAAGCAGGAGGGCAGCTGTAACTGGTCTGTGGTCAAAGAACTCTTTCACATCACAAATAGGATGATTTCAAGTGCTCTTGGATGTAGGTAGAGACATTGGAGTCTAAATTCTGGAAAACAGGTGAAAAGTGGGCAATGTTGCACAGAGCAAACTGGATCTTTTTTTCCTTTTTTTTTTTGTCATCCATGACTTTTTGTCTTCACATTTCTATGCTCACATTTATGTAATCCCCTGCTTTTGTGTTTACAAAGGTTTAAGAGTGGGGCTGTGAAAGGCCTGCTGCAATAGCAGGACTGTTGCATTGCAAGCATCCTTCTCTTTTTCTACCTCAGATACTTGTGCTCATTCTAGTGCTAATTGCTCACCATCCCTTACTCACAGGCTGAAGATAGTTTAAATTGGTGGGAGACCAATAGTTCAGCCAGATGCTGCAGTCTTGCAAGAAAATGAGGAGCATTATGATGATTCCTCCCCTTAGTTTAAGGGTCTAGTTTCTTGGGAAATTGGTTTTCAGGAGTTGAAAGTCTGTGTCCCTGCTATACTCCCAGTCTAGTCCACTAAAGCAGATGGTTGCCAAGGAAGTCCTTAAGTTCCATTGCTTGAAATTTTCTTAATATAATACCTCACTTGTAAGTATTTAAATGCATTACTAAACCTGATTAATTTTTTCTCTTTTCTGTGTATTTTTCTCGTCTCACCATACAGTCACATCCCCTTCACCAAAGCCTGCACTGTTTCCCACAGTAGAGGCAAATAATAGTTGTGCTGTTTCCAGCCAGGACAGGGTTAATTTTTGCAGTAGCCAGGAGGGACATGGCTGGGACCTGGAGATTGTTCTGCACTGCCTTACATCATTGCCAGGGGCAAGGGAAGGGAGTCTCTTCCAAGGAGAAGAGGTTCCTTCTGGTGGAGTAAACGTGGTGATGGTCCTGAGCCAGAGGGAGCAGTCAGGGTGGCATGGCTGTGGTCGGATTGTGGGCTCCACAGAGAGCATTTTTGTGTGGGAATCACTCTCTCTTTTGTACACTTTTGTCATTAATATTGTTGCTCTTACTGTTTGTTTTCTTGCCCCACTGCTGTTTCTAGTAAATAGTTCTGATCTCAACCTGTGGTCTTTACCTTTTGTGTCTCCAATTTTCCTCTCCAGCCAGCTGCAGGGGAAGGGGGGGTGAGTAATGGTGCATGGCTTGGAGTGGTTTCAGAGGGAAGACTAAACTGGAGAATGTCATTCCTAAACCATAACATCAGTAGAGACTGACAAAAGCTGGTTTGCCACTTTGTGATGGGGGTAATCCAGGAATCATAGAGTTATTTAGGTTTGGAAAAGACCTTTGAGATTGAGTCCAACTGTTAACCCAGCACTGCCAAGTCCACCACTAAACCATGTCCTTGGGTGCCATATCTACACATCTATTGAATACCTCCAGGGATAGTGACTCAACCACGTCCCTGGGCAACCTGTCCCAGTGCTTGACAACCCTTTCAGTGAAGAAATTTTTCCTAATAACCAATCTAACCCTTCCCTGGCATGAATTGAGGCCATTTCCTCTTGTTGTATCACTTGTGTGGGAGAAGAGGCCAACCCCCACCTCATTACAAGAAGAACAATAAAGTCTCCCCTGAGCCTCCTTTTCTTCAGGCTAAACAACCCATCTCCCTCACCTGCTCCTTGTAAGACTTGTGCTCCTGGCCCTTCTCCATCTTCATTGCCCTTCTCTGGACATGGTCCAGCACCTCAAGGTCTTCCTGGTAGTGAGGGCCCCAAAACTGAACAGAGAGTTTGAGGTGTGGCCTCACCAGTGCCGAGTACAAGGGTGTTAGGACCTTAC
Organism: Nicator chloris; assembly: GCA_013400495.1. NCBI lineage: Eukaryota > Metazoa > Chordata > Aves > Passeriformes > Pycnonotidae > Nicator > Nicator chloris. The sequence goes on along the minus strand of WAAE01006314.1, from coordinate 49,557 downwards.
CAAAGGGTAGGGCTTACTGAATTGCTTACTCACGAAGTATAAGTTACACAGAATTAGAGCCACATGGTACTAAAATTTTCCATTCTGCACTTTAGTTTTCACAATAGTTGTGAGAGGTGAAAATATTGCTGTACATGCTCTTTGACAATTTAAAATCATGGTAGAGTCATGAAGCTTTTCAGCTGTTAAAATTAAACCTTTCTGCAACTACTGAGGATGCTGGTGACACTGTACATAGGAATGTATTACTGACAGATACTAGGAGACATGATTTAAAATTGCTGAGTCTTGGTTGAGAAGGTAATTATACTTAGTAATTTATCATTTATTGAGATTTGCCATTTAGTGGAAAGAATACATGAAATAATTTGCTATAACAGAAAATGGATTTTTTTGCTGCAGAAAAAAAAGGATTTTTACATATATATTATATGTATATAAATGTATTTACAAATGTATATGTATAAATATATATACCCATATATATATATACAATAAACATGTTAAACACATTTTCACCTGTATAGTTAAAAACTAGATGTCAGAACATAGAATTTTTATTAAAGAAATACAAAAGTATGTGTGCACATAGATCAAAAATACAGAGATACTCTTTATCTGTGCAATAAATATGTACTTTTTAGTTTGAGCTGAAGAAAATAATTAGAGGCTCCCACACTACCCCACTCCACACGTCTGTTCTGATGTGTCCTTTCTCAGGTTGCTGGCTGTGCTTTTCTACATTATCTTGAATATCTTGTGACTCAAGGATAAAAAATCTAGTAGAATTAAGATCCATTTCCATGCTTCTGTTGAGGACAGTAGGAATTAATTTATATGTTTCCCACAGTGATGTGGAAATAAAAGGCAATCAAAGCAAACCTTTCTAGAGCAGAACCATCAACTTGGTGGTATTTATTTCCATAACCCAGTTACCTCCCCCTCTCCAATTATTTCTTTACTATCTTTGTATTTTGAATAAGAGATTAGCAATACGTAGGATAACCCTGTGTGCTTACGGGCACAAGAAATTGAGAATAAGACTAAACACTTGGATTTGCTTGAATTATCTTTCTGTTCAAAGTTACCCGGGAATGTGTGTCTCTGCAGGTCTGGAACATTCTTAGGGTTCTATTTGCAAAATTTGAATGTTCAGGACTTCGTATGTGTCTGTGTCAGTTTTGGAGGGTGCCCTGTAAAATGCTTCACTAAGAAAACATCAGTACTTCTGCGTTTCCTTTGTGCTCAGGTTCTGGGAAGACATCCTGGGAAAGCATTTATCTTGTGAGAGGTTTTCCTTTTTGAACCCTAAGATGTTTGCTGCCTTTTCCCAGTGTTAGTTTTCCCTGAGATACTTGTCCCTATTATTTGACATTGCTGTATAGGGGATATCTTAGAAAAGTCAAACACAGCAATAATCCTCAGTAGATTTATTGTGTATTGGATTATCTACCTTTACTTTTCTAAAGGAAGGCTTTTCTGCTGGATCTTCGAGAAATTGCAAGGCTTTAAAAACTGAACTAACATCATATTTGGAGACAAAGAACTATGATTTCATTCTGGTTCATTCCAAATGGATTAGAAAATATTGTCCAAATTGGGCACCATGCCAAGATTGCCATTAACTTTTCCCATAAAATATGATTAAGGACCTTAACAAGCATTTAGTAATTAAGTGAAGTGCTTTGGAAATTTATGTGCTGTCCACAGGTTGTCCTGTTCTGTAAAATACTGAAGACAGTTTTTATGAAAAGCAATAAAAATAAAGCACTTGAGAAACATCTGGGAGTGTTATCTGATGGAGAAGGAATATTTCAGTTGTGACAAGATATTTTGATATTTAAAATGAATGTTGTGCAGAGTTGATTTTTTGTTTGGGTTTTTTTAGGTCAGTGAATAATTGCCTGAATTAATGGAGTAATTCCTATAACCATATATCCCATTCTAGTGCCCATGTTACTACATTTTATGCCCTGAGTGAATTATTTTCCATGTACTCCATTAATTGGTGTAGTGTTCCGTATTTGGTTTCTGGTTCCATTTAATGCAGCTGAATTTGCTGGAAACACAGTCCAAAGCGATGGGATTGCTGAACTGCCTCTAAATGAAGCAGATTTTCCTATGGTATGGCAGGAAAAAAGCAATGTAGGCTTTCAGTCTGATAATGTTCAGTGCAGAGCAGGGTGAGGCTTTGTTTTGTAGCTTTGCTAACAAAGAAAAAAGGTTGGTCTGTTGCTGCTGAGGTAGCTTTTATGTGCTGTGGCCACTCAAAGTGATTTATGAGTAATTTTCTCTACAAAGCTCTTTTCCTTTCAATAGTGTCCAGCATCCTTTGACATAGAGTGCATTGTGGATCATGCAGCAGGCTTAATGGAATAGCAGAACTAGATTATTTTTGCTGTGCTTTCTGAGGGAATTAATTCAAACCTTAAATTTGTGAGAAGTTGTTTTTCAAAACTACAGACAAACAAAAGGTGGATGGATTTTTTTATCAACTCAATTTTTCCAGATTATTGAAGAGTAACAGGTATTCAGATCTACAGTCTGCACCCCTGCCCAGCAACTTCTCTCCTAGACGAAATCATAAAATAAGATGGGGAACAATTTTTTAACCTTGTGTGTTACATGAATCAGTGCTTTAATGACTGAGGAATCCAGCTGATCCTCTTGTTTGAGAGTTAGGATGCAAGGAGACCCTTTTTTTTCTTTTTTTTTTTTCTTTTTTTTTTTTTTTAATATTACAGAGCAACTGAAATTTGGCTGCCAAACTCCTTACTTCCAGCCTGGGTTGTGGCTCACTTGTGACCTTTAGTCAGGTCTGTGCCTTGAGCACACACTCTGGAGCTAGATCACAGTGATACCTTGAGGTTGTCTCTGGAGAATATCTCTTTTTTCTTCCTATGTGTTCCAGAGTTCAATTGGGTTTCTCTTGTTCTGTTTCATTTAAATGTTGCCCAGAGTTTCTGCATTAGTAGCTGTTGCCTGGTTCTCACTGGTAGGTAGGGAGGCCTACCAGGTATTTCTACTTGCAGCTGCCACAGGAGATTTTAGGAGCTTTCCAACCAGCAGAATGAGTTTTGTGATCAGAGAAACATGGAATGGTTTGGGTTAGATAACCTTTAAAGATCATCTGGTCCAACTTGACTGCTGTGGCAGGGACAGATTTATTTAAGTGTTGCTGCAGAGGCAGTAAAACCTGTGATCTTATCACAGAGATATGTATGATATTGACCTATGAGATGTTTAATGATAGCTCCTCTGTGGTGAGCAATTAAGTTGCTTATAAGTTGGAAAGTTAAAACAAAAATTCCTCTAGGGTTCCTGAATTGAAGAAGACATGTATAATGCATATTTGTCCCCTGTAGGGTTTCTGCTTTTTTGTTTCTTTTTATATCATGGACATGTATATATTTCCTGTGTAAGTACTGTGTTTCATGTTGGGGATTCTGCTTTTATGTTACTGCACTTATATACAGCTAATATAAAAGAAGCTTGTAGAATGTGAAGCTCAGCCACTGTTTGTATGCCAGCTTTCCCAAAGCCACTCTTAAAACCTATACACTTGCCACAGACCTTTTCATGGGTAGCTTTGTTAAAAATCACTTTCAGATCGCATTTTTTTCTGGTAACTAGATGTTAAAATTTTGCATGGTACTGTCAAAGGGCAGAGGGACAGTTTTTGTCTCCAGAACAAAAAAAATGTTCCTTATTGCTTTGAAATAAGGAATTATAGTGCCTGTTTATTATTGTATCACTCCTTGACCCTCTCTTACCGTAAGGTAAAAAAACATTGGGATGGTGTCTAAGAACCTGCCCCTTGTAGAAATTTTGTTCAGAACTTGAAACAATTAGTTTTTGCCTTACTCTATCTGTTTGTTCTTTCAGGGCATTCTACCTGGACAAGTCAAACTTGCCTCCAAACTCAACATCTAAAGCAGCTTATATAGATAAGGTAAATAAAAATATTAAGTGCCTAATTAAACTCTGCATGTTACACAGTCTGTTGCTGAGACTTTCTTTAGTCCATTAAAAATTGGATTGTTTAAAGCTGGGGGGAGAGGGGCAGGGAAAGGAGGAGCTCTCTTGCAGCTTTTTGTCCCACCTGTGTTTTTTGGGGTAGGTGATGCCATGTGGTTCTGTATTAAAAGGTGTGGCTGGAGGGTATCTGCGTTTGAGAAGAGGAATCATTACTTTCCTTTTTCACCGTGCTTTCAGAGCAATGCAACTGCTGTAGGAGCATGTGGGGTAGGGGAAGACAGGTGCAGGTGGAAATTCTCTATTCTGAAAGCTGGAAGTGCTTTTCCAAATTAAATACTCCTTCAGCGTCCTGCTCAGAAGGCTTTCTTCTGAATCTTCTGATTTAGGCTTTCTTCAGATGCTTTCATCTGTCTTTAAACCTCTGTGGCTGAGAGATCCCAGGGGCTATAAAAATTCATTTAATGCTCTCTTCTCTCCTTGGACAGTTAATTCTTGTATTGGACCCCAGTAGAGGGAATAAAGGAATTCCTGGGGTCTTGCCTACAAAAGCTACTGTGGCTTGAGAAATAATGGTGCTCATCAGCTGAGCCCTGTGACAGACTAAAATATTATGTCAGTATCATCCAGCACTGGTTTTAATAGACTGGCAATTCCTGTTTCTTGGATCCATGCAGGACTGCACACGAGGGAGGAAGGACATTTGCCACTCCTTCCCTGGGGAGTCAGCAGCTTGCCTAGCAGTCACAGGTGCAGGAGGGGATGTTTAGCTGTGAGGGAAGTGCTTGTTACCCCTGAACCTGTTCCTTACCTATTTCAGCAAAAAGCATCTCATAATCCACATCTGACCAAGGGATGCTACGTTAAGATAATGCATTTATTTTGCAACTGGAGGAAGCCAAGATTGAGTGCATGATCCATTTTTGGCTGCACCTTTCACTTAATTCTCCATAGCTCTGCATTAGTAAATGACACCAGCTAGATCAATTTAGACAGATGCAAGGTAAACCAGTCAGACCTAAACCAAGTTAAATCTATTTGTACCCATGTTGAAATATGCTATTTTCTATAGCTGATATTCTTGACATCTATACTTTTCAATGAAGTAACTATCATAGGACAAGGTGAGGCTGCCATTTCTGTAACAAGCTAAACCTATCTTTAGGGAATTAATCTGTCTTTAAAAAGATTAATTCTTTGAGTAGCATGGGGGTTTGTTGGAATCTTTAAGTGTTTCTGGAAGCAGAAGTGGGAATTTGGAATTAGGTAGTCTGAAAATTTGTATTGTGAACATCTCATTTACACAAAGCACCACGAGATGCTGCTTTTCATTTCTAGATCACTTTTGAAGGCTCCTCTTCTGACACAAGCTTTGCACTTGAAAGCTGTCTTCTTTACTTCATTCATTCTCAGTACAGTGAAACTGGGATTATTTTAAGTCTTGCTACAAAGTTAACTGTTCTTGCTTTGTAGTATGTTTTTGTCACATCTGTTAATTTTATTTTTTGATGTTGTTACTCAGGATTAGGAACTAGACATTTGATAAATAAAGGACAGTGTTGTCATAAATGTAAGCTGGTTTTCTCAGCAAGTCAATTAACAAGTCTTAGTACCCTCCTGTATATATGTTGTAGTTTGCCTCTTTATGGCTTCCCTTCCTTTCCCAGTCCGTGAATGGATACAGCACTCATGGGTCAATAGAGTCTGTTGAAGTGAAAAACACTTCCATAGGCAGGACTGGTAATGAAACAGTCAGTGATGGGAAGAACCGAAAAGCTTTAGAAAGTTGTCATATGTCGTGTAACAGAAGACACTGTGTTTTGTATTTTTTGTATTTTGTCACGGAATTTGGCTTTCTCAGCCGGACCTGGTGTTCTACCTGCATCTCTGATGACCTACTCTGTTAGGGTATTTCATGTGCTGTCAGGAGCAGACATTCAACATCTCTCTCTTCCTCTCTTGCAGCTGATGAGGCCTCTGAATTGCTTGGATGAGCTTTACCGGCTGATAGGGTCCTTTATCCGATCCAAGCGCACGGCTGCCTGTGCGTACACCGCGTGCAGCGCTTCCGGCGTCGGGCTGCTCTCGGTGGCGTCGGAGCTCTGCAGCAGGCTCGGGGCTTGTCACATCATTATGTGCAACAGCGGAGTTCACCGGTATGGCAGCTGCTTTTCTCCCTCCTTTTCCTGCAGTCAGTCACTCCGTCACTGCAGGTTGGAGACTGCTGCTCTTTTAGAGATGGGTCTTACACTGAGTATCTTACATGAAAGATTCGTGGTGAAATTCTAGAATTGTGTTTGCAGTGATTGACAGAAGTGAACAGTACCATTTTTTTGGTTCGTGCAGTTGTAATGAGATTGTTCCTCATTCAAGTCGGTAAAAGGCAGAAATCTTAAATGCTAAAGTAGAAAGAGGAATGTTACCTAGATGAATAATACATATGATGTTGAACTCTTAATACAGGCAAGAAATGCTGAAAATTGTATTTACTTTGTATGGTACAGGGAATAATAGTAGAGCTTGATTCAAGGAAAAAAGATGAAACATAAGACATAGGCATTTTTGCAGGTACACCTTATGATAATGAGGTTCAGCCTGAAGGACAGTAGATGTGTTTAATACAATATCAAAAAATAGACTGACCTGTAGTCAACTGAACTTTGTCATCAACTCTAAGAGATTTTAATAAAGAAATATATATATGACAATAGCATCATCACAGAGCTCTCTAGTACTTAATATTTGTCACAGGCAGCAATATATTTATGCTCCAGATGGGCAGATTACAATTTTTTTAGACAGTGTACCAAAAAAGCAAAGACCAAAATTGGAGAGGGGGGAAAAACCCCAGAAAACGAAAGAATTAACAGAATTAACATAACAAATAATCTGATACTAAAAATATGCTCTTTTCATAAGAATTCCAAACTGTAGATCAGGGGTAGCAGTATGTTAAAAATCCTGCTTAGTTTCTGATCTATGCAAGTCCTTATTTTAGCAGTCTTGGTTCCCAATACTTTGTGTTAGAATTAGCATCACTTTCTCCTCATTTTAAGTAATATCCTTTCTTCCAAAGAAAGAATGTTACTTAAATATTACTGTTTTGAGGAGGGGAGAAGAAAAAAGACAATTGCAACATAAGCTGCAATGCAGATTATCATGCATGAAAAAAAGGAAAAGCTCCATATACAGCCAAAAAAAGTTAAGTTGTATAAAGAAAGTGTTTGCCTTTTGAGAGCTGGTAATGGAGTATTTGTATTACTCTGTGTCAATGATACAAGTGTACATAACATACTGTATACTGCACTTAATTTTAGGGAATAGCAGGAAGAAGCTTTCTTATGTAACACTAGTCACTATATGAGATGAAGATGCAAATACCATAGAGCATGGGCTGTCGTCACACTGTTTCAGAAGACCATGAGGCTGTACAGCTTTTCTCTTTGTCCTGCTTTAGTTTCATGTCTTACGTGATCAGAAAAGACCTTGGGCATAATTCTGATGGGGCTTTTTCAGCTGAAAAAGTCTGCCTCTGGGTTTGATTTCATGAATTTGTCAGTACGTTTGTGCCAAAAATTCTGATAGTTTAAGGCTAAAGTCAGAACTGCCCAAATAAACTATTACCCTGTAGTGTGTGGGTCACAAATTATTCAGAGTAATTTGGTGACTGAATAAGATGTGGTTTGCTTAAATCTGAACATGAGCTGTTCTAAAATGAAAATTAATTAGTCGTCAAATTTCTGCTCAAACCAGGGCTAATTCAAAGGTAAAAACCTCCTAAAATGTCTATATAAGTGTATTTAAAAACCACAAAATATTAGAAAACCAGCATATAGGTTTTAAAGACCTATATTTAGTGCTAAATTTTGCAGTGTTTTTGTGGACCTTCTCCCCTTGTTGCTCTCAGAGTGAAACAGTCTTGCAGCAACACGAAATCCTGTGAGGAGGACAGAAGAGGAAAGAGTAAGATGCTGGATGTGGTTAAGTCCCATAGACATAGAGGATTTGGCTTTTTGCCTGCAATCTTGAAGGCTAAATTCTTCTGTTTGTTGGAGTAGCATTTAATCATGGCAGATAATGTTGCAAAATAGTGCTCCTTGGCTTGTTAGCTAGTTCTTTAGAGTTCAAGCTACTGATTTTCTGTTAGATGGTATATTTATCTCTGGTTGTGTTCCAGCATGTATCTGGCTGTTTTCTTTGAAACTAAATACTGTGAACTCCATGATTGCAATCAGTTGCAGAACTTCACATTTTGTAGGTCTAGATCAATGACTCATTATTGTTTTTTAACACTAGGCCACGGATATTAAATGAGTTGAAAACTGGTATATCTACAGATGCTACTACATAAACAGATGGGGGAAAGATGTGAATTTTTCTTGCAGATTAAATTTTGAAAATCTTCTCATTTGTCAGTCTTGCCAGCCTAAAAAATGAAGCTCAACTTGGAGCAAGGCTCCCCTAGACTTTCTTTTTAAAAGCCCTCATTTTAACTCAGTTTCTATGATTCGTCTTTAAGGGAGTGAATGTCTGAGAGTGTCTGGAAGAGTACAGGGTGTACTCATCAACATGTTTCTTTTGTTCATGGGGAGTGGGAGCTGAGCAAGACATTATTCTGTCAAATATATTTAATAGAATTATATATATATATATATATATATATATATATATACATACATATATATACCCACCTTCCCTCACTCAATTTATTCATCTCTTGCTGAACTGACTGGAGAGCCCTTTCTGTGTTCTCTCAATTTAGGTGTCATGGATTGACAAGGGGGTAGGGGGACGTTCTGCCACTGCTCCTACTAACCAAGAACAAGTCCCAGATAGCTCGTGAGGGAGGTGCTGGGTGACAGTCCAATGCAGAAGAGGCCAAGAACTATGAAACAGCAGCTTTGTCTGCTTTGACAGGGATTGCTGATCTCTGGATCAGCAGTGTCTTGGTTTCTGACTTCTCTGTGATCCATATTAAATTGTTTTTTACGCTGCACTAGGCTAAAACAGCTTGACAGGGTTCATACTTTCATCCCTCTATCCAAGATAATGCTGGGGATTTTGAATTGCTGGTGATTGCTTTTCTTTGATTTTTATTATGACAATATGTTTACCAATTTACATTACAGTCTACAATCCTATATCTATTTCAGACAGCAGTTCATTTCAAATACATTTTGAGCACCAGAAAAGCAAGGATGGGGGAAAATAAGTCCCTTTAACCTTCACTGTCCTAAGTAATGTGTGAGTGCTACAAAACTTCCCCTTGGATTATCCTAAGCAAACATGCCTTGTTGATCAACAAGAGGAACAGAGCTCCAAATTAGTTCGAGAAATCAATAGTTTGCATTTTTATTTTACCTTTTTTTATCAGTCATAATTATATTTCTGCCTGCCAGCCAACTGTCTCCCTGTAAACAACGTTCTACTTTTCTTTGCTTGTGTTCATTCTGTTTGAAGTTGCAATCAGTCTGCAAACAAATGCAGGTGATGAAAGGCACTTTTGAATTTTATTGAATCATGATTCTAGCTCCTTCTAGAGAGAGACGAGCAAGACTGCACTGCACAGACATGTCCTAGCCTCTTTCCATGCCAAAATGAAATTAGGTGCAGCAGCTGCAGAAGTCTGTTCAGGGACCATAGGCCTTACAGGCTCAAAGGAATCATTTAAAGCATCCAAATGAACCAAATCCCAAGTTTATTTAAATTTTTGCATTTCCTGGAGGATCAGGGGAAAAATCTTCTATAATCTTGATGAAACCCAGAAAAATCACAGTCTTATTTTCTTTTCTGAATTTTAATTTCCCCTGCAGAAATTCTCTCCTTAGTGTTACCATCCTTCAAGCAGTGGGGTTCTGGCTGGCAGACACTTGGCTGAAGGATGAGGCAGATTTTGCCAAGTGTTGATTATGCTGTCTCCTGTAGCTGGCAGCGGTCCTGCCATCCAGCTAAACCGGCTTCATCTTCCACATTGCAAAGCAGAGTAGCACCATAAGCTGTCCATCACAACCAGCTGCCTTTCTGTGAATTGAATGGAGCAAGGTGAAAAATAGGTTCTCCGCATTCGTGTTTTTGACATTCTTCCTTTTAGGATCAGAAATGTTCCTGTAAGAATTGAGTTCTGAGCTCAATGTGTGCATGCTACAATGAAAATCCTTGGAGTTCTGCAGCTGTATTTAGGCTCTCAGCTCCCCAGTAAGAAAGCTTTCGGGGGTGGATGGGACTACTTTCAGGAGACAGGTTAGCACAGACTGAAAACTAATCCATACCCTTCTCCAGCCATCTGGTCTCAGCTGGGCTTTTAGTCCTGCTACCTTCCCATTTAGTCAAGATTCTCTTCTGTATTTTAAATGGTAGCTCTGTTATGTCTGTCTCCAATTAGTGTACTTTTATGATACCATACCCACTGAGGCATAAACAAACTTCTCTTAGTGTAAAATAATTTAGGATAATAGAGTATTACATTCTGTGCTGGTTACTACTGAAAACCAGCTAAATAATTTTGAAGTATGTGAGAATTTGTCTTAAAATAAAATAAGCAAGACATTTAGCACAAATAGTGCTGTACTGTTCCTACAGCAGTAATTTTTTATTTTGCTCTATATTTCTCTTTCATAGGCAATCTGGTACATTTTTGCTTTGTCACCTCTAGTATATCTAATACATGTACAGGATGGATTATAGTCTTACTGTTCTCTTGCATGTTTTAAATTCTGAGACACTATTTTGTTTAAAATGCAATCTGAAAATGCAGAGAAGTGCATTAAATGCAGTGAGACAGAAAGGATCTAAGTTGTTACTTGCATGGGTTTTGAGGTGTGCTTTTTTTCTATTTGGTCTTCTTTTAACATTATGGATGTTTAGTAGGAGGGTTGACACACAATGCTATTACTGTGCTCTGTAGAATCATCCTTTCATGCTTCAGTTCCTGCACGATTGCCTTATCTGCAGTCCAGGTCTTTGAAACTGGTGTTTTCCCTGCAAAATCTTCTACTTGACAATAAAAATAAAATAGGACCTCTTGAACAATCTGAAATTAAAAATTTAGCCAGATCTGCTTTTATTTATGGCATAAAGAGAGGTAAATGAATAGCTTGAATTATTACAAGACAAGAAGTAAATTACAGTTTTTTATTAGATTTACTTGCCTGCTTACAGAGGAAGAAGTCTTTAATGGAAAGACTTTCTGCACAGAATAAGAGATAATGGCCAAAGCTGGGGTTTCAGATTCCTTTAGGTTGTGTTTGTTTATTTTTTGCAAGAATGATGGAAAATGAGTTAATAAAAGGCATGGAATACTTTAAATCTTTGGAAATGCTGTTCTCTCATCAGGCAAAGAATATTTAATAGTGAAATAGCTTTCTTGCAACATTTCCAGCTGACTAGAGGTGTGAAGATCTTGCAGGAAAAATGATTGTGAAAAGATGCTCCCTGCAGTTTTTTAACACTGACAGATGAGGTGCGGTGAAAAGAAGTGCCTTTTTTTTTCTTTCTAATTTTTCTTTGAAAATCTCTGTTTTAAAGAGGTGGAATAGTTACATACATTTCTGGAAATAGATTGGTTGACAATAATCTTTCAATCCACTGAAAAAAAAATCAAGATTACCTCCTTTGTGTTTCATACTTCATTATTAAAAATTACTAACATTGAACCAAATACCCCGGATAAAAATATGTTTGCAACCTACAAAAGAATTAATTTACCAAGGGTAGGTCTGATATATGACTAATAGATACCTCCCAAGACCAATTCTCTGGTTTGATACGTTCATGCCATCTACTTCAGAAAGTCAGAAATGTGTTGGTAGTTTGTGTCTGAAAGTATCTGGTAGAGGTGGGTTTGGTTACCATGTGAGATGGTGGATGTAAGCCTGATAAGGGGGTGGGACACCTCTGTTCTGGGGTTTGCACAGCTGTGTAACCACAGTGGTGCCTTTTGTGAATGAAACCCCTGCATGCTGATGGTTAATGGATAAAAGGCAGAAAATCCCTTTAACATGGGCTGCACATGCCCATTCTATGTGTGTATGTCCCACAGACAGTTACTTTTTGAAGTGTTTTTGATTAAGAGTGGAATAAATACACTTCATGTGCTTAATAATGGCTTTCTATATGTTGGACTGGCCTTCAGTGGACGGGTTCCATCCAACACTGATTTTAAAGCAGTGGCCTTTCCACACTGGCAACATCTCAGGTCCACAAAGATTCATAAAGGGTCTAAAACTAGGTCCTGAACTCCAGCAGAGTTTACTGTAATTGTGAAATACAGCATGGTAGTTTAGTGTATGAGCTTCATGCTCATTTTCTCTCTAATGCCTAATGGCTGGCCAAATTTACCTCTGTTGAAAAGCAATGCTGTTCAGCAAAGTATATGGGCACAGAGGATGCAAGCTTCAGTTTTACTTGCATGGAGACATAGTCCCACAATGAGAACATCTCAGAGCTTGTGGGAGAATCTTGAATTGAGCCTGCCTATACTTTGTACACCTATTTTTTATAATCCTGAACAACATTTGTCTTCCTTTTTAGTTTTATTGTGTCTATTTTCTTCTTCAGGTTGTTCATCAGAATCAATGCATATTACCCAGCCATCACTATTATATACAAATGCTCCAAAAATGTTTATCCCAAAGTGATTGACTTTAACACTAAGTTTTTAATTGCTGCATGCACTGACTTAAATAATATTCCTTCTGTACATATTAATTTAAATGACAACAGGGAAAAAAAGAATACTTGCAGTGTAGTTGGTCTAAGAAGTGGTCAAAGGTAGGAATGATTAGCTGTACAGGAAGAAAAGTAATTAAAATAATAATAATGGCATCAAATTACATGTTGAGGAGAAGCTTTAGATTTTAATTAGACTAAGCATACATGCACCCTTTTCATATTTTTATCCTATTCACATAGAACATAATTAATTTGGACATCTCTGACTGTGGTAACCACTAAACCAATTTGTTTCACTTCATCTTTTCTAGTCAGGGCCTTTTTCTAATGGATGTTTTTGTGCCTTTTTGGATGTAGAATGGCTGAAAGCCTAATTGAAGCCTGAGAATGAATTGGATGATTTAGATCCCTTTTACTCTGGTAACCTAGATATACACTTTGCTGCATGGCACCTCTGTACGTAGTGAACACAAACTCAAATTATTTTTCCTTTCAAGTGATGTTAGACAAGCTGTTGTGAGGTAATCAATTTCTCAAAAAATTTCAGTCGGTATTCATATTTTACAGCTCAGTTTTTCAGGAGAGATGTTCATCTGTCCAGCTGATTTGCAGCCCTTTAGTGAAAATCACATCCAGATAGAAACAAATGAACTATTGGTGATGGAAAATAATTTAATCTTGCCTTTTCAGGCACATTCAGAATGGTTTGATCCAGAAGTTGTTTGAAAGTTTGTATTTAATCTTCACATCAATACTGTCATGACTGATGGGAGACTGGGGATAGCAGGCAGGAGCTGGGAGCAGCTGCAGCCCCGTCTGTTTCTTGGAAACCAAATGGATGAAATGAGGAATTCTCAGCCCTGTTGTCCTGGGAATTCCAAATGTCTCTGCCTTGCTGCTGTAATCTGTCAAGGCAGGGAATTTGTCATTCTAACTGACGTAAATTCTGAGATGATGAATTTGAGTCTCTTGTTTTTCTTGCATTAAAAAAAAAAGGATGAGAGGAAAAGAGAGGGAGTCAGAACAGATTTTGATTTGTTTACGCTGTAAAATCTATGGATTTGGGCTTTATGCTTCCCATAACAGAATGTTATCAGGGTTTTTCCCCAAATATTTTCCTTGTTTGGCTTGTCTGGGCTGATTGCATCCAAATGACCAGATACTTTCAGAGGTCAGAACTGCTTCCAGATTGCTTTGTAAACTTAACACCATCTGTTTATCAGCTCTCAAAATGTGGGAGAAAAGTAGATTATTACTTACTGCATATATTTGCTGACAATCCTTGACATTGAAATTTGCTCAGGCCACCAGAAGAATCTTACAAGATGGAGAGTAACCAGATTTCATATTGTTTAATAAAATTTTAGAAGTTACATTGATTTAAATTTGCATTTGCTTATTCTCTCCATGCTTGGCAGCCCTATTGCTGAGGTACTTCCAGTTATGACTTCTCCATGTTACCATCTGATGTTTTGTGTGTGCTTTTCTCTTTCACAGCAGGTGTCTAATCAAATCAGTTTGATTTGTGAAATGGGATATGTACTAATTAAAAAAACTATTTGAAAAACTGGGAGAAAGCACTAGTATGTAGATAAATGTAAGTCACTTCAGCATAGTCTCATGGAAGGTTAATATGATCAATTTTATTAGAAGATGCCATCTCACTCATCTGGGGTTCAACTAAAATGACACTATTTGAGTGTTGTTGTTTTTTTTAATTTAGAAAATAGTAACCTTATTTCATAGTCACAGGACAAAAGCCATAATCTGTAGTTTATATTTAACTCTGCCATTCATCAGGCCTTTTACAGGCCATAGGAGGGACACAAAATCTGGTGATATGAAATTGCACCTCTAATGAAACAGTATATTCAAATGCAATCATGTCTCTGATGCTATTTTAAAAAGTTTTAACCTGTTAATGAATAAGAAAGTTTTTTAAAGAGAAAATGGATTTCTCTAACCAGCATTACTCTAGGACTTCACCTAAAACATAAAATGTCCTCTTGAAGAGGTGTGATAATAATTAACATCATCACTGCTGTCGTGTCTTTGCTGCTAATTTCATAGAATATGTTAAAAATACTATCCTTAGAATTGCTATTCTTACTTGCTGTGAAGAGAAATCTTCAATTTTAGCATATGTGTTTCATATGTTACAATAGAGATTGTAGTGCAGTTGTTGCCTACCTCCATAGCAGCGTCTTAAAGAAATCTCTATTATGCTGTTTTGCTCTGTCTCTGCTTTTCCCACTCTGGTTATGTCTCTATCTACACACTTGGCAGCCTTATTTCTGAATCACAGTTGGCATTGTCCAACTGTAGAGGGCTTGTAATGTCCATGATCATCAGCCATTTCATCAGGTTTTGGATAGGGAGAAGCTTGGCAGTCTTTTTCAATCACAAAATTGCTCTCAGTTCTTCAAGATGACCTTCATTTATAAGGTTCTTCTGTTAGTTTTGATTCTCGCATGCAGAATATAATTTTTCGATTCTTTCACTCTTCAAGGGTTCCAGGAAGATGGGATTTCTGGGAAATTTGGCTCAGGAACTGCTTGCTTGAGAGCTCTTTTGAGCCCATTAATACTTATTATACCTACTGAGAAACTTTTTGCCCTTTTTGTTTGGTTTAGATTATACCTGTCAAACTACATTTCAGATACTTTCGCTTTTTTCCACTATCAGTAGAACATAGCCTCCTTTGCAGTCTGGTCTTGAAGGTTGGATGTTTGAATTTTGGTGCTGGCAAATGTTATGAGCATGTGTTTTGTGCAATATTTCGCTTTTCAAAGACAAGATGAGAACAGTGCTTAGAATTTCTAATCTAACATTTAGCTATCTTACACCTTAATCAAACACATAACAGGAAAGATCCATACACTTTTGCCTCAGGTTAACTCTGATGTCAGTGTATACAAGAAACTGGGGAATGAAAATTATCTCATTACCAAGGAAAATCACTTAGCTTATAAATTTTTTATGAAAGGCCATTAATAAAGCTACAGATCAAATTTAGTATCTTCTATGCTCACTTCTGTGAAATTTTTTGCGGTCCAGAAATTAACTTAAGCAGTTTCTGAAATGTGTCAGGGTTTCGGGTTTTTTTCAGTAAGAAAATAAGTACAGACACATTTTTCCTCCTACAGATCTTCTGCTCAGCAAGATAAGTGTTTGATTGAAACATATTGTCTGTTCTGTGTGCATATTATAAACTATGCAGAACAGTTCAGTCAGGATTTTGCCAAAAGGGTGCTCAAAATTATATACTAATAGTGTGTCTTAGTTTTATTATTTGAACTTGAAAATTACAGCTTTTGTCAGGTTCTGCCGAGGTAGAATCATTTTCTCTACAACCCATCTTTCTGGTTCAAGAGATTTGATTATTGCAGTACTTTGGTTGTGAAGAGAAAAATCATGGAGCAACTTACTGGTGAAGAATGGAGTCACTCTTGCCTCTTGGGTGATAGCAGCCCTCAAATATGTTTTTTCTTAAAAGCACCTGTTTCCACTCAGGTGGTTTGTCCTTATCCATGAGTTTTCTATGGCTTTGGTCTTGGTTGCATGAGAAACCATTTTTTCTTGTCCTCATGATGACAGTGAAAATCAGATGGCATGTCCAAAATGACTTTGTTTACTACTTCTTGCCTGGTGTGCTGGCAGGTTGTCTGTCCTACAGCACGATCTTTAGGTCTGAAACTTTTCTGGTTGCTCTGATACAACAGTGACAGCCTTTCTTTTAGATGAGGTATCACAATCAGTTTTTGTCCTCAAGTATTGATTTGAAAAAGATTGGCAAAGCAGCACAGAACAGTTCATTTGAAGGAATGCAGTTTTCATCTATTTTCTTTTTTGAAAAGGGTAAATGTCTTTTAATTTTGCACTGCACTGATGTGCCAAGAAATTAACCAAGCTAAATTAATTGTAAGAGACTGGGATCCTGGTACAAAGCCTTCGTCTGCATAAGAGTGGAGGGTGAGATATAATGTACAGAAACCACCTGAAAAGACATACATACAATTGCAAAAAAAATTTTCTCAGGTTGTTACTCTCCAAGTTGTGCACATACCAAGCCATAATTTTTAGTGTGGATTTTTGTGTGTTGTTTTTGGTTTTTGGGGGGAGTTAGGGTTGTTTGTTTGGGTTATTTTCCTTGAGAACAAAACAAAACAAATGCATTTGATTGTAAGTCAGCAGGAACACTTGTTACTCTCAAATGCTTAGAAACATTATACTCTTCAGGCTAATGCCTGCGTGGGTGAGAGGGGCATAAGGGGCATGTGTGGGTCTCATTTTAGCCTCCTAGGCTGCTGCTGGTTTTCTCGGGCAGCAGCGAGGCCCGTGAAGCTTGTGAAGTTGTGTGTGGTTGTCGTGTTTTTGCCTGGTCTAGGTTTTGATCCTGAGATGATCTGTGCTAGGCAAACGTGTCAACCACGTACAACTTCACAAGCTTCACGGGCCTCGCTGCTGCCCGAGAAAACCAGCAGCAGCCTAGGAGGCTAAAATGAGACCCACAAGGGACGTTTACTATATAATCTTTTTATTTATAATTTTTTTAAGAGATGATTGCTTTAAAAGCAGTTGTTTTAAGGAGATGGCTGACCTCTTTCCCCCGTTGCAGCTGCACTCTGAGCGTCACCCTGGAGCAGGCGATCACGCTGGCCCGGAGCCACGGGCTGCCCCCGCGCTACATCATGCAAGCCACGGACGTCATGCGCAAACAGGTGAGGTGTCGTTGTAGGCCACGGAGAAAANTTTTGTGTGTTGTTTTTGGTTTTTGGGGGGAGTTAGGGTTGTTTGTTTGGGTTATTTTCCTTGAGAACAAAACAAAACAAATGCATTTGATTGTAAGTCAGCAGGAACACTTGTTACTCTCAAATGCTTAGAAACATTATACTCTTCAGGCTAATGCCTGCGTGGGTGAGAGGGGCATAAGGGGCATGTGTGGGTCTCATTTTAGCCTCCTAGGCTGCTGCTGGTTTTCTCGGGCAGCAGCGAGGCCCGTGAAGCTTGTGAAGTTGTGTGTGGTTGTCGTGTTTTTGCCTGGTCTAGGTTTTGATCCTGAGATGATCTGTGCTAGGCAAACGTGTCAACCACGTACAACTTCACAAGCTTCACGGGCCTCGCTGCTGCCCGAGAAAACCAGCAGCAGCCTAGGAGGCTAAAATGAGACCCACACATGCCCCTTATGCCCCTCTCACCCACGCAGGCATTAGCCTGAAGAGTATAATGTNTCTCTAATGTTATTGGTTAGACTAGAGGAACAGCTAAAATGTTTTGAAAACTAGAAAAGCAAAACACTACTTGGAGAAAGATTGTTTTGAGAAAGGATAATTGTTTGCCAAGATCGTTTTGAGAAGAAGCTTTCTTGGTAAATTTTTCCTTGGGGAAAAGTTAGCAGCTGCTAGCAGGCTAAAATCTCTCAGACTCAGGAGTATCAGGCTCACAGTGAGGTGAGCTGTGGGGGATACCTGCGTGCCTCCAAACAACACGTGGAACCGTCAAACTGGAGTGGCTCCACCAACCATTTTGTTAGCCACCATCCTAATGTTGTGCAGTGTCTATCTGAGTTCTCTTCGTTTGGGTACTTTGTGGTTTGGGTTTGTTTTTTTTTAAATTTTCTTCCCTTGTTGTTGAAGATGTTTTATTTATTTTTTAATACAGAAGCAGGCCATTTTTAACCAGTTGTTTTCTTTCTCTTATGATTTTACTAAACTATTTTTGTACAGTAACTGCCTTGGTATCACCTTGCATCAGAGTAAACTGTTGAGTAAAACAGCCTGTCTTTTAATATATATGATTGATAAAAACAACTTGAGATTATTAAATATTGTCAGTGAAAAAGCGACTCGTGCACTGAATTAAGGGGAAGTGTGGAAGGGAAGGTGAGAAATAAATACCATTCTTTTTAACTTGCCAGGCAAGATTCCTGAGGACAATGTCCTTATTACAAAACAGTGTTTTTCACTCTTTGGCCATAATAAGATATTATTAGGATTTAGAGGCTGTTGTGGATAGATAACCATCACAACATGAACTCTTGGTGCTAAGGTATGCCAAAAATACTGGATTAAAAAGTAGTATTAACTGAAAATGGGGGACACACTCTACTGTATTAGTACAACGTTTTCTAGAATATCTTGTTATCAGAAAATACATTCAAAAGGATGTATCTTGGAAGGAATTCAAAGGAGGAATATGAATGGTCCAGAGGTAAAGAGATAAAGCTTATAAACTGAAGATTAAGGAGCTCAACCTGTTCAGTTGATGAAAGAGAGGTTGAGGGGGAACTTAATCACTCTGCATGCATATGGAACATACGTCCCAGCCTGTGGTAGCTTTCAACCTTACAACAAAATCATAAGCAAAATGCAGGATGCACTCAATCTTGAAGTGAAAAAAAATGTAATTACATATTGTAACAATTAATCACAGATAAGACAAGGTTCATAATTTCTGGGTTCTAGATGGCACCTAATTTATTATCTTCATTAATTTGCTATGTATTTTGTGCAACAATCGCAGTTATGAAAATGATTAAAAAGCTGTACTTTACTTCTAACTTGCTATAGAGAAAAATATGTGTATGCTAGGTGTGGCCTTTAGTCTGTTAAAGCAATTTTGTGGATAGTTTCAAACTATAGATTTGCATCAATTGTATGTATATGTTGTTGCTGAGCATGGATACTTCAGAGTATTTAGTCTCATTCCTTTTTGTATTGGACTTTCACTTATTTTGGCACATAAATTAAGTTTCTGTGGTGAATAAACACCCATGAGGTTCTTCAATCAAGTCATGTACATCTGCTCAGGAGTTACAGCTTTAGCTTGACTTGAAAAGAAGGCTGCTGCTTTATATGGATAAACTTGCATGTCTAGGTTGATATGCTACTGCAGTTCTAGACAAAAGGCAGACCTGCATATTTTGCAATCAAAAAAGATGGTTGTAAGGGTTTGCATAAATGTACTTGTAGGATGTGTTCTGTCAAATTGTACATTTTCACAATAGAGATCTAGGCCATTTTCAAAAATGCTGATTCATTTTTGTATCTTCTGCAGTTTAATGAAAATGAAAGGCACTGACATGGCTTTGAGCAGCTGCAGCTGTACTTGCTCAAATACAGATGTGAAAAAAGGCCTTTTGGTGAGGCTACATTCTTGAAGTAAAACAGCAGGTGATCAATAGCTGTTGAAGATACCAATATCTCAATACCATACACAGACACTGTGAAAAAGTGTGCTGGTATATCTAGACTTTTTTCACACGTTCTTTCTCTTACAGGAAACCACTATGACATTTAATAGGGTAGTAATCTTTTGTTGTAATTTTCAATCGGTCTTCGAGTTCTGTAGTAGAAATATAACCCTCCATTAAATTCTAAATGTTTTGGAGTAATTTCAACAACACACTATAGTATTTTCTAGAAACCCGTTTGGATTTAATGTTTAAATTATCTGTAGGATTTAACTGTCAGGATCATCATGCAGGCCATAAAACTTGGAAGAAAAAGGAAAAAAAAGACTTCTTGGGGCTTAATGCAAGAACACTTAGTTAAGGGCAATACATGTGCTTTTTCCACATAAAACAAACAAAAAAAATTGTTATCCCATTTACACACTAAACCTTTTGTAGAATAAAGATATTAGCTACAGGGAGGTGCAAGTCAAAGGACATCTATTCCATCTGTTACTCAGCAGCATTAGCTCCTATCAGTATCAGCTTTCCACAAGAGGAAATTATCTCTACTTGAAGCTGTGTTTTCCAACCTGGTGCACCAGCACTGAATAACCACAGACACCTGCTTGAATGGATAACCTCAGGAATGATTTTATTTTTTAATTGAATGAGGTCAAGGTCATGTTAGACAAGACTAATAATAGCTCCAACTGTACTGTTGGAACAGTGTTCAAAGCAATTGTCTTGTCAATTATTATAAGATAACAAGCACCTGGTCTGTGAGAACTAAAGAAAAGAGACCAACCTGTGAGAGCAGGTATGAATTCGGGTCTGTGGGATGGCTTTAGTTAAGCAGTTTTGATTTATTTGTAAAATAGAGAAAAAATTGTCAAAACATCCCAACTGTCTTCTGGTAATTTTGTTTTATTTATGTATATACTCATGTAAACATCTGCACACACAAAATACTATGTAAAGCATCCTGACAGCAGTGTGACTTCAGGATGCAGCAGAGTGGAGAGTACAGAGGCCTGGGAAAGGAGCTGCAGGAGGGCAGAGAGCTCTGAGGAAAAAAGATAACTAAAAGGCTGATAAACAGAAAAGGCCAGAAGAGAATTTATCTTGTCTTTTAAGTGACTAATCATGTTTCCATGCCTTTTCTAAAGTATAGTAACAGCACTATATTTTGAGCCCACCAGGGGAGGGACTATTTTAGACTTGTTGTTTGCAAGTAGAGATGGGCTGGTGGGAGATGTGATGGTTGGAAGCTGCTTGGGGCACAGTGATCAAGAAATTACAGAGTTCTTGGTACTTGGTGAAATGAGGAGGAACATCAATAAGACTTTTACATTGGACTTCCGTAGGGCAGACTTTAGCCTGATTAGGAGACTTATTCAGAGAGTTCCTTGGGAAGCAGCCCTTAAAAACAAAGGAGTAGAGGACAGGTGGGTGTGCCTTAAAACAGAGATCTTGAGGGCACAGGAACAGACTGTCCCTGTGTGCTGAAAGATGAGTTGATGGGGCAAACATGAGCCTGGATGGACAAGGAGGTTTTGTAGGAACTTAGGAATAAAAAGAGGATGTATCCTCTTTGGACACAGGTCAGGTCTCACAGGAAGTATTTAAGGGGGTTTCTAGGGCGTGTAGGAAAAAACATAGGGACGCCAAAGCTCAAATTGAACTTAATTTGGTAACTTTTGTAAAGGATAACAAAAAAATGTTTTTACAAATATGTTAATGGCAAAAAGAAGGGCAAGACTAACCTTTTTTCTCTACTGGTTGAGGGAGGGAACTTAGTAATTGCAGATGAGGAGAAGGCAGAAGTGCTTAACACCTTCTTTGCCTCAGTCTTTAGTGGGAAGATGACTTGTCCTCAGGACAACTGTCCTCCTGGGTTGGTGGATGGTGTCAGGGACCAGAATGGTCCCCCTGTTATCCAGGAGGAGGCAGTCAGAGAACTGCTGAGCCACTTGGATGTTCATAAATCTATGGGCCCAGATGGGATCCATCCCAGGGTGATGAGGGAAATGGCAGATGAGCTTGTGAAACCGCTCTCCATCATTTACCAACAGGCCTGGCTCACAGGTGAGGTTCCAGATGACTGGAAGCTGGCCAGTGTGACTCCCACTCACAGAAAGGGTGGGAAGGAGGATCCTGGTAATTATAGGCCGGTTAGCCCGACCTCAGTGCCTGGTAAGGTAATGGAGCAGTTTATACTGAGTGTCTTCACACAGCACTTACAGCATGGCCAGGATATCAGACCCAGCCAGCATGGCTTTAGGAGGGGCAGGTCATGTTTGACCTACCTGGTCAAACCTGGTCTCCTTTTATTACCAGGTGACCCACCTGGTGGATGCAGGAAGGGCTGTGGATGTTGTCTGTTTGGACTTCAGCAAGGCCTTTGACACTGTCTCCCACAGCACACTCCTGGAAAAGCTGGCAGCACGTGGCTTGGACAGGAGCACTCTTTGCTGGGTTAGAAACTGGCTGGATGGCCAGGCCCAGAGAGTGCTGGTGAATGGTGCTGCATCCAGCTGGGGACAGTCACCAGTGGTGTCCCTCAGGGGTCTGTGCTGGGGCCAGCTCTGTTCAATATTTTTATTGACAACATGGATGAGATATTGAGTCTTTCATTAGTAAATTTGCAGATGACACTAAGCTGGGAGCGTGTGTCGATCTGTTGGAAGGTAGGAGGGCTCTGCAGAGAGACCTGGAACGGTTAAATGGATGGGCAGAGTCCAGTAGGATGAAGTTTAATAAGTCCAAGTGCCAGGTCCTGCATTTTGGCCACAATAACCTCCTACAATGTTATAGGCTGGGGGCAGTAACATTGCCCCAGCAATGGGGCTGGACAGTGCCCAGGCGGAAAGGGACCTGGGGGTACTGGTGACAGCAGCTGAACATGAGCCATCACCATCCCTGGATGTGTTTAAAAGAAGACTGGATGTGGCACTCAGTGCCATGGTTTACTTGAGGTGTTAGGGCTGGGTTGGACTCGATGATCTTAAAGGTCTCTTCCAACCTAGTGATTCTAGTGAATAATTCTCATTAGAATTGTAGTGATTTAAAGTTTTTTGAAAGAGAATCTGTTTTCTCTATGTGACTGGTTCTTGCTATCCTTAAATTAGTGTGTAGCTTGAAAATGAACCTATAATTTTTAAACACAGCAGTGAGAATACTAGTTCTTATAGAGGAGTCCAGACTGATGGTGTCTCAGAACTGCCATCATCCTTCACCAGTGCTCTGGAAGTACTGGTATGCAGAGGGTAGCAGTCTAGAGTCATGCAGATTCTCCCTTATGTCCATGTGAGACAGTGTCAATTAAGGGTAGAATTGGAGAAGTAAAAATTAACACTATATGGAAATAGAAATGGTATAATGATGCTCCGTCGTGACATCAAGATGTCACGTAGCAAGTTGCTAGTAAGTCTTGGGGGCTTTTCTTCAAAAGAAATAAGAATTTGGTGGCTTTAAGTAAGGTCTAATTTGTGCTCCAACTAAACAATAAATTACATGATTATATAAAGCTAGACTCCTTTTTAATTTAATGCATTTGATTTATTATGTGAGCAAGATACTAAAATTAGTTTGTCTAGTGAGTAAAAAGTAAAAATAGGCTGGTTTTCTTCTCACAGGTAGGCACAGCATTGACGTCCAGGATCAGCATGTGATTAATTTAGATAGTTTTTGCAACTATATGTATATTCTGGCTCTCAGTGCTGTTAATCATGTGCCAGTCTGAGCAGTCTGTCATGGTGAGGTTTCTTTATTATGATAAAATTTTAGAAAATGGCACTGAGAAAAGGCCACTGGAGGTGCTGAAGGTCTGGATTCAAGATGTCTAACTGTAACCAACATCTGTCCCTATGTCATTCCTGACAGACATTTGTTGTATCTGCTCTGTATCTGTCCAGTACTGGGGACTCCTGCACAGTGCTTCCCATGTGGTCTGTTCCAGAGTTTTCTTAACTATTTCATTAGGATGCTCTACTTCGTGCCTCATTTAAGTGGCTTTTTTCTTCTCCTTTTTGCCCTTCAATTCCCGTTTTCTGTCCAGTATACCATAAACTTAGCGACCAGATTTTCTTCCCTATAAGGCAGTAGATGTTAAGCATTTTGACTGTTTCCAGAAATGGGGCATCTAGCATACTTTGGCCAATCTGTTCCACCCTCATCATAAAATATTTCTTCTTTATATCTGTTCTGAATCTACCTTTGTTTAGTTTAAAACCATTACCCCTTTTCCTATTGCTACAGCTTCTGCTAAAAGGTCTGTCCCAAATTTGAGTATCATTTCCCTGATAAGCCATCACTTGTGTAGGTAGAAGAAATCAATTCATCTGCTCTATCGTGTTTCAGTTGAGTTTTCTTAACTAATCATTCTTCCTTTGCTCCACTGAACTCTTTTCAATTCTTTTATTAAAGATGAGAAGTAACTCTGAAAAATTATAAATTATCTTGCAGGACTTTGTGATTGAGCAATAAAATAGTAGATGAAAATCAGCGTAGATTACTCAAGTGAAGGACACTGGGGAAAAAACAAACCCTAATTTCACATTCAAAATAATTGATTGTGAACTTGCCATTCCATTTCATGTTCAAGACCTCAAGCTATGAGGAGAAAACATCAGCTCAATTTGCAGCAGTTATCAGTAAAGCAGAAGTTATAATGGCTTAGGCAGGGATAGATGACAAAATAGAAATCATGCTGTCATGACCCTGCATTTGGAACTATCTGATGTTCTTATCCCCTCTGTGAGGATATAGCATAATGGAAAAGATTCAGAGAAGGTCAGAAAAAACCAGTGGTTGGGAAAGGTTTATAGACAGAGCAGACAGAAAGACAAAATGATGTAGCTACATGAAGCGGGATAACAGACTTGTAAAGAACATGTGTCTCAGGTAGGGACTGATCATTGTCCTCACCAGTGCAGAACTAAAGGCATCAAATTAAACTGTCAGATTCAAACTAAATTAAACGTGTGGAAAGCTGGAGAGGGATGTAGTGATAGGGCAAGGGGTAATGGCTTCAAAGTGAGAGTGGGCTTAGACTGAATCTTTATTTTAGAATAAATTTTAGACATTAGGTTTAGAAAAACGTCTTCACTGTGAGGGCAGTGAGGTACTGGAACATGTTGTCCAGAGAAGCCATAGATGCTCCAACCCTGGAAATATTTGGGGACAGGATGAATGGTGCTTTGAGCATTCTGGTCTAGTGCAAGGTATCCTTGCCCATGGTGGGAGATTGAAACTAGATGATCTCTAAAATTTTAGCAACCCAAACCATTCTCTGATTCTTGATGTAGCAAGCTAAGATTGTACCAAAGATGTGGATCTTTTACAAGGTTAGTGATGTGTATTTATTACTGAGTACAAGATGAGATGGGAAAGAGGAGAAGAGAATCACTAAAGTTGGTTAAATACACACTTGTTGATGAAGAAAGGAAGCATTGAATGACTAATGACTGGATTCTGGAGGAGTTTCTGGGGAAAGATATATGCTTGTCATGGTCTGTAGTTATGTGCCTTTGCAACTGTTGGAGACAATCTTACTGAGATAGATGCAGCTAAAGTAAAATAATTTTATACTCTGCCTTAAGTTTTATATGTACTCTAGTTATTTTTTCTCTTTATCATAATTTTTTTGCCTTAAAGAAATGTAAGGACACAGTATGTTTTTGTGGAACATGTTGATTTACATACAATCTGAGAACCTATCTGTGTAAACAGCCAGCCTTTTTCATATACTCTTTCAGCCTATGACAGTGAATTAATACCTTGTCAATTACCTGTGTACCTGATTTCAGTCAAATGAAAGGTCTAGTCCTACTCTATGTCTGGAACCAATTCTTATACCCATTTTACATCGTGTGTATCTGGCACTGCAGCTCTAGAAATGTAAAATATATAAAGAAATATAAATTATCTTTGCTTCACATGAATCTAAGATTACACAGTAAGAATTCTGAGGTTATACATTTTTATTCTATATTACTTTGTCCTGAATTTACATAACACAAGAGAAATAAATGGAGAGTCAGTATATTTATTACTGACAGAACAAGTAGTTTCTTTCCATCTCCTTTAAAATGATAGAAAACATAGTAAGCCTAACAGATATTTATTATGACTACTTTACATCAATAAAGTGAAACTTTAAGAGCTAGACCTCATCAATCAAAAAGAAATTTTACTAAGTTCTTTGATATGTGTAAGCTGGTATGTTTGCAGAAGAGGGTGTTTTTCATACAATAGCTCATGGTATATGAATATTGCACTTGTTTTATCCATTTCCTCCTTGCTATATGAGTCAGTGAGACAAATGTATTTTCATTATCGTTTTTGAAAGGATCGGTTGAGGTAGAGAGAGACCAACTTTTCTTTTGTTCCTGTGTTAAGCAGGAATGTTAGTCTAAGCAGTCTCAGGATGTTCCTGCCTATCTGTTTGGGGGGCTTTTTGAGATTCTCTGATTATAAAGGAAGATCAGGAACTGCATTTTTCTAATCTTTATTTAATGCCTGAGTTTAGGCCATTTTTTGTTAGTTTGATTTAGTATTTTCATAGATAATAATCTGTAATATTCATTTGTTCGAAAGTTCATAGGAAATAAGTGACATGTCAGAAAAGAACTTTATGATTTCTTCACAGAATGGTGACAAAAATCAAACAAATTGAAATGAGATGTGTTTGGATTCTTTTAAACTTTAAATGCTAATTTTTTTATGATTCTCTTTTAAATTAGCAAGATCTATATGTGTGCATTTATTTGGTGACAAGTGGCAAGATTTTTGTTTCTTTATTGCTTTAACTTTTTCCTCACCTTAGAAGATAATAGTTGTTTTGGGAGATGAAACATATGTGTTAATTAATGATAATCAACAGTTACGTTCATCTACAAAGCACAGAAAATTTCCTAATTTATTGTGGGGTAAATGAAGTAAAATTGTTCTTCTTCTTCCACAGGGTGCAAGAGTACAAAACACGGCCAAGAATTTAGGAGTGAGGGATCGAACGCCACAGTCTGTGCCAAGGTAACTGATTCTTTGTGTCCTAGACCATGGTTTTGTCTACTTTGTGCCAAATTCAGTCCTAGCTGCTCAAAAGTTAACAGTAAACACTGACTATATTATGCTCCAGCTGGTAAGATTTGGCTTTTAACGTACATAAAATCAGTTGCACTCTTAGCCATACAGTTTTACTTCAAGTGATTAGTTGCAGAAGTCCAGGCTATGTAGCACTTCAAAACATGCCCTTTTTTGAAAAATGAAACCTAGTTCATGTTAATTATGAGAACACTGGAGTAAGTCCTTCATCACTTGTAATATTCAGTGGGTTTGGGTAAATACTTTTAACTAGATCCATAACCCCATTTTAATGAAATACTGTACCGCAGTATCTCAGCAAAATCATGTTCTAGTTGCATTTGGGGAGGATGTAGTCTTTCTTTGTCTCTTTCTGAAACATGAATTACAATGAAAAATGGGCTGTTCTATATTTATCCAGCTTTTTAATGTTGTGATGGATTGCAGGTACCTGGAATGTTTCTTTAAAAGCACAATGCTTATAAATAAAAATAACCAAACAACCATGTTTTTAATTTGATCTTAAAATGGTTTTAGTAATCCAGAACTAATTTAAACTGCATTTTACCAATTTAAACATTATGTTTTTATTGACTAATGAGAACACTTGGAATGAGCTAGTCAGATTTGTGAACTACATAACAGATCCACTGTGGTGTTTAAATTCCAGTAAGGAAACAGGGAATTAGTAAAACCTGATAGAGATGACCATGTGAATGTGATTAGCTTAGAGGCAGTCCAGGACCAAAGATCCCTGAACAGTTGTCTTGCTTTGTGGGAATCCATGGGAATAAAGTAGCATTTTGTTACATTAAAAGCAATTAAAGCATTACTGGGAGAAGACTTTTCATATTTTGAACAGTACAATTTAGGCCTTTAATGAACTCCTTCATGACATAATTCTGGTGACAGCCAAAGAATTCTTGCAACCCAAACTTTTCCCATCCCAGCATGACAGAATGTTTATCTGGATTCCGAGCTTTCGTGATGAAGGAAAAATCTAAGTTCTCAAAAATGGAAACTTAGCAATAAGATCTTTAGCATTGCATCTGTGGAAAAAAGACTGCCTCTTTCCAGCTGAAATGCCCACAATGTGGCTCTGAAATACTGAAGAAGGATTATGAGAGCACAGAATAGTCAAATGTACCCAGAACGCCTGCCAGTGAACAGCAGTAGCAATGTCACAAGAATGTCCCGGACCTCTGTGGTCGGGGCATTAGCTGCCTAAGTCAGAATTGTCACCAGCAGGATGCTTTTGATGTATAGCTAAACAATACTATGGCTTCTCAGTTCTCTACTCTGAAAACAATTTTACATTTGGTTTCATTTAACATCACTTGACAGGATTCTCTTATTGTCTGCAGCTGCCACTGTTTCTGTTTTGTACCATCTCAAAGAGTTGTTCCATATATATTGACCCAGAAGAGGCTATTTCTGCTCTATAGCATCTTCAGCAACTTTAGATCCTCAGGGATTTATGCAGTTTTATTGTTAGTTTGTTTCACAATTCCTTTATATCACTTGCTCTGAAGACAACCTTAGTGATTACTGCTATAACCTGAAGAATACACAGACCTTAGTATTTGGGGCTGAGGTTTTCTGCACTTTGCTCCAGAGAAAATAAATATTGCTAAAATATCATCAAGTATTAACCCCACTGCAATTGCTCAAGATGAGATTCTGACTGTAATTTTATGTCTTTGCCAGCTTTGAATATTACTGCTTTATTATGCCAGCAGAATCAAACAATTCAACCCCTGTTTATTGTTCTCTGCTTCCTTGTCTGTATCAAGATCAGACCTTATCCTCTGATCAGTATAAAAATATGAGATATATGTGTTTTGCCTTATATATAACTCCTAACAGATGTTTTGGTGTCTCCACAATGTGACCTTAATTGATTGTGTTTCTGAATCTGCCATAAGACTATGTGGAAGAACCCAATGATCTTCAGAACACATTATGGTGGAGATTTCTCTTTGTTATTCCTTCAGTGATACATTTTCCCAGAGGAATGTGTGTAATCTCCAAATGAGATCATGTCTATGGCTGGTTCTAATTGCTGTGGGTTCAGAGGAGATACTGTATGCTGGACAGGAGTACTTAACAAGGGGTGTGAGGTCAGAATGATTGCCATTTATTTTCAGTATTTTCAGTATTTCTATTGTTAGGGTAAATTTTCTAACACCTGTTAATAACCAAGTTCATGCAAAAGGGGTTAATAGAAGTCCAAAAACCTTTACAAAAGCAGTGGCTACTTCAACCTGTACTGAGGTAGTCATTTGAACCAAATCTTACTGCTGTTGACTTCATCCATGAAGAAACAGAGGGAGAGCTTAAAATCTGCATGCTAGTGCCACATGTCTGACACCTGCCTTAGGTGCTTCAAATAGCATCAGTTCTTCAGGGAAATATTTTTAGAGTGAGATTTGACTGTGCCAAGACAAAACAGAATTGGAGGCGATTGCATTCACCAAGCAGCTTTTCCAATTGCGAAATCCAGGGCAACAACTGATAATAGCATTAATGAAGGCACCTTCAGTGCAGAAATATGAAAATTTTCTATATTGAAATGTGCTTATAAGACTGCTTATAGATATGTGTTTTAATGATTCCACTTTCAACGTAAACAATAATATTTACAAAGAAGATTTTATTAGTTTTACGTTGATGGCATTAAACTGAATTCAGTACCTTTTGTTTTGCAGTGCAGAAGGATGTAGGTTTAGTTTATGCTCCTTAAATTTACTCATCTTAATAATGACCAAGTTCTCAGAATACTAATTGCTTTGTTTGCTTGTCATTGTCAGATTATACAAGCTGTGCCAGCCACCACCACCTGTTGGAGAAGAATGAGGAGATCTGCTCCAGAAAACAACCCAGTAATGGTCTTCAGGATGCTGGGACTATATGACAAAAATCCAACAGCACTATAGCAGTATGTCTCTGCAGCTTTGATAAATAAGAAAAAAAAATCTTTTACTCAGGAAAAAGAAAGAAATACCCGAAATATTACCTACTGGCATTGAAAAATGTCTTCCCAAAAGCATTTCTGAAATCTGTGCACTCCAGACTTACACTCATAGGATAGTACACTTCCTTGGGAATTTTACACTGGAATCAGATTAATTTGATGTTTGTTGTTTAGCCACATGATAGATATAGCCAGCAGCTTGAAAAAAAAAAAAAAGGCTTCTTCAGAGGGAATGTCTTCACTTGTACACTTTGCAGAACGTGTTCTTGTGGAAGCCTAGATAAACTAGGCTTGACAATGAGCATGCACTTCACATGGGGCCCTTTGCACTTGATAAAGCTTTTTTTCCTGACACCATCATCATTTCTTGGAATGTTGACTGGACTGTTTCAAGAATATAATGTGAGCTTTAAAGATGGAATGCTCATTTCAGAGCTGTGTTTAAGGCTGCAGGCAGCTGCTATGGATGTGTGCTTGTAATCAGTAAACTCAGCCATGTCTGAAGCAGTGCTTGTCACACGGCTTTGGAAGGAGGACCTACATGGCATTAGGAGTGCCTAATGGTATGGCAGATAAAGTTCTGCCCTTTTGCAGCTGCCATCATAATGAAGGATGAGTCTGATCTTCACCCATTGTTAGGCTGAGTTGCAGACTCTGATAGATCTTTTACGTTATTACATCTCTGCACTTCAGAGTTTTCCGGAGTTGTGTATATTCTCCTACAGCACTGCATTAACACATCTACAGAAGGCAGAGATGAGTCAGTACTGTCAAACTGGAAATGACTGGTTGAAGTTCAAGCGTAGTCTGGGGTTTTGATGTTTTATGCCACCATTTTCCACATTTTGTCAGAATGGTTTTGTATAGCATCTCAGTTCTTTGGAGTGGTAATTGTTATAGATTTATTTTGAAATTGCAGTAACTATTTAGAGAGCCCAGGGAGAATTTATCTGCATTTGGCTGTTCTTTTGGCCGAAGGATTTTCAGAGAAAATGCCCCCAAATGAGGATTTATATATGAACACATTAAAACAAAAACTGTATTCTGAAATAGCTCTTCTTGTAGCAGTAGCTGTGTATTCCATTAGAGCAAGACACGTACTGTCTGAATAAAATTTATTTTTTGTACAACAGCGGCCTGTAGTTATGCTGAAGCAATCAAACCTCACCACATAATTTTTACGTATTATCTAAATATTTATGAATCTATCAATCTACAATTAAATAAGTGAGAATTCAAAAGGATCTATACTCTTCAAGAGAGTGGGTTTTTTTAAAGAGGATATTTAGGGAACTTGTTACTTTTCTCCAAAGGAGGAATTAGGAATTACCTTTTTCAGTATTCAAAATGTTTTTACACAGACCTTAACTTTGCTAAGAAAATAAATATTTTTATATATCCACAGATATATATGTCTGGGCATATATGTATATTTCAACATGTGTATATTTATCTAGTCATATCAATAACTGGTCCTACCATAAATAGAAAATACTTGCCTTAAACTATGACAAAGACATGCAGTAATGAACACTCCAGTAACATCTTCACCTTTGTGCTTTAAAGTTTACTCTCTTTCACAGTTACTGGAAGCTATTGTACTACGATCTTTTTGATATACACAAAATCAAAATTTTAAAAAAATTACTTTTAAAGGCTTTTGTCTAGCATGACCTAGTGCTTACACATAAGAAAGAGTTATGTTTTCTATAATTGCTGTTCTAGTCAGGATCTCATACTTTCAGATGGGTTTCATTCAGAGCAGCAGTATTGGCTATGGCAATTCCTGCCCTGGGCAGAAGCACCAGTCATTTCAGTTTCTGCTTGTTCAGACATCGCACGTCCAGAGAAGCCATAAGCACCTCGAGCCAAGGGCGTGCCGGTGTCAGCCCAGCTCTGAGCTCACATCTTCCTGTGAGCTTCCCCACACGAGGTTTGATTTGCTAGGGGGGAGGTCAGCTGTCAGCTGCACAGAGATGCTGAGTCTGTATACAATAAAATAATCTAGAAGACAAAAATCTGTTGCACGTACGTGCATTATTGTAACTAGTCATCGCTTGTTTTTATATAGCATTGAAAATGGTAGGAGTGCAAATACTCCAAAATAGTCTCCCTGTATAATATGATAATTCCCTGTTTCATTTTCTTGTTGAAATCATGGGATAATAGACATTTGTAAAGGACATATAGTTATAAGCCAATCACTGGACAAAATTCTTCAGCTGTTGTTCCATGAGTGTGCATCAGAAATCTTGACCTCTTATTTTGGTATCTAACTTTTGGTCCTTTTTTCTTTTTTGCCCCCTCTAGAGACAGTTTTCAAAAATCTATTCAGCATTATGACCTTTATTGGTGACCCATACTGCAAAGTAAAATGTCTATTTAGCCTGGTATCAAAGGAGCTGTGAAACTTGAGCCCTGGTTTTCTGGGATTACAGAGAACACATAAAACTATGATTCCACAGCAACACACAGAATCACAAAATCAAATAGGTCGGAAAAGATCTCTGGGATCATTGACTCCAACTTGTAGATCGAGTCCAACCTATTTTGTGAGGAAATGGGGCATAAATGGCCCACTTACTGTCTATTAAAAAGTGGAGACCTGATTTCTCAAAATGTTCTTCAACACTTGGATGAATGGCCTGTATGAAACATTGTGTAGCATTCAGATTGCTTTTCTTGTCCCTCTGCTTTCAGAGCACACTGCACATTCTAACACCATTCTATTGACTTCTAATAACATTAAATGGACTTTAGTAGTCCATTCTTAAAACATAAATTTACATATGTTCATCATTAAAGCTGTTTATCTTGTTTGGTATATGTACAGGATGTATTTATTCTTTATACAAGGTGCACTTGCAGAGTAAAAAAAAATCCATTCTCATCACAGTATGTTTATCCTCTTATAAATTTTTAAACTCACAGGTGACAAGAAGAGATGACCCAGAGTGATGATTTACAAGAATTGTATCACCTGTTTAGTTTCTTACATCTCTGCTTTGACAGGAATGGGTTATGTAGCCTTTTTTTTACGTGTTGTCCTGGTTTAGGGAAAGCATTCTGTTTGTAAATTTTACTTTTTCACCCCAGGCAAGTGTCATTCTTCTGGGAATAAATTCAAGGACCTGGAGGCATACATTACCAAATACTACCATGATTCATTGCTAGCCTGGGAAGGGAGGGTTGCAGGCCAAGAAACAGCTGGGTTGCCATGAGTTGCTGTAGCATCCATGCTTGGAGAAAACAGAGATTTTAAGTAGAGCTAGGGATGTTTGGCCTGTCTTTGTAACCATCATCTATGAATAGATGTTAAACTGTGTTTAGTCTATGAAATGGCCATGGATTCAGTCTAGTTCCCCAAATTAGTTACTTTTTACTACCTATTTTCCTTGTAGATTGTAAATGTAAATAAATATAAAAATGTACATAGTCCAATTTTTTCAATGTCAAACTTTGTGTTTAGAGATCCATTTTAAAATAAATGTTCCTGCTGTCAGCTGAAGCAACCAACCAGTTTCATGTCCACTGAGACAGTTGGAATCTTTAGTAGCTTTTTGGGTAGATTTCACTGGGTTTTAGCAAATGCATCAGGTTTTAGGATTGGTTTGTATTTGTTTATTTTAATGCGGTCACTAGTGGTCAGAACTGCTCTTC
Organism: Nicator chloris; assembly: GCA_013400495.1. Taxonomy (NCBI): domain Eukaryota; kingdom Metazoa; phylum Chordata; class Aves; order Passeriformes; family Pycnonotidae; genus Nicator; species Nicator chloris. The sequence goes on along the minus strand of WAAE01006314.1, from coordinate 16,021 downwards.
TGCTGGTTTAGAGCCAAAACAATTAAACTTCAGTCAACAAGGATTTATAGTAGTCATACTTAATTTCATTTTTTAGAATCCTTTAATGGAAAAAAAAATGAACCGCTTTTATTGATCTGTTTTTAGCCAGAGAAATTCACAAGCAAACGTGTTTTATTAATTCACTGTCAGATGTAGTGTGTATGTATGTGTGTGTGTATGTACATATGTGTATGTATTTAAGACAATTGCCTGAATGTGAGTATACACATCATGGTTAAGCGTGATGTTCAAAAAAGGAAAGTGTCTTCCATTTATTTTCATTTAAATGAGGAAATCAGTAACTGTAGTATATATCTACATATTGTTCCATGCTCTTTACTTTACAGCTCCTTCATGGATATGCCTGGCAGTATTTTTCACATATTTTGCGCCATTTTTGTTTAACAGTATGAAAAAAGCTGATGCATTGTCTTATGTATTTTATCTCTGTACTTGACAAATTCAGGTAGTGCTTTTCTAGTTGTACCCCAGCAGTACTCTGGCATTGGTAAATTAGATGTGCAGTACATACCTGACTCAGGATACCTGGATTTTTCATCATTAGGTTTTTGAAGTATAAAAAGATACTGAACTCATATTTTTGTATGCTGACAGTTGTGTAGGTTTTTTTTTTATATACTGTATATATCAACCAAGTTTTCCTAAAGAAAGTTTATTATTATGAATGTTTCCCTTTTCCTACTAGAAGATGTGGGTTTATGTTTTCTTGTTAAGTATGTATAAATGAATATACAGCACGCACAGTCATGCAGATGTTAACACCAGTGAGAAATTTCAGATTGTCCAAAGGCTAATCAGGCTTTTTTTCCTTATGTTCTTCTCTAAAAATACGTATCTCCATACTAGAAATCTACTTTAGAAATAACTTCTACATCAGTTTGAAAGTCCAATAGAGTGTTCAAAGTAGTTGGGACATTTCTGCAAGTACTTGGATTTGGACTTTCATGGGAATATCCACGACATCTTCTGTGTGTGTATGTGTGTCCTATCTGCAGTACCATATGCCAGATTTAAAACACTAAGCAGCCGTATTAACTCTTGACACTTCTTTCTGTATATAGTGTATGTATTTGGTTATACTTGTGTCACACTTTAAAAATGAACTTAATTTCTGCATTGAGTATTGCACACATTTTTCAAATTAAGAATATATTTTGTAACATCTCATTAAGCACAAGAGACCATTACTGCTTTGAAATATTATGTGTAAGTACAGCCATACACAGAATGTCTCAGTCAGCTTTTGTTTGAGAACAATCAAACTAGCAGTTCTGTGGGTAGTTGATTTTGTTGGAAGTAACCTTTAGAATTAAAGATCCTTGGAACATGGATTTAAATTACTTTTGCCTTTATTTTGTAAAGTTCCTCTGTAGCATACTTTGAATCAGTAACTATATTGATTATGGGTAAAACTAATACTTTGTACTTTTAGATCTATGGTTTATTTTTTTAGTTACATAGTAAAGACTGGAATGGTAATAATGTATTACAAAATGTCAGAGAGCAATAAAACCATTCACAATATGGCCACTGCAAACCTCTTTATTTGTAAGCAAGAAGTAAATTGGGAGGGAGGGGGTTGAGGGTCTTTAGCCCTTTCAGCATGCTTGCCTAGGAATTCCACTGCAGGAGAACAGAAATTAAACTTCTAGAAATAAATGTTTATAATAAGAATCTCTTCTGCAATCCCAGGCCCAACTGAGGCTCATTGCTGGTAATTGAAATATGTCTTTATAACCATTGGAAAACTGAACCCTGCATGAGCAGTAACCCCTGGCTTTGGGCAGCTGTACTTTGTGAAGGTTGGAAGAGACACAGGCATGAAACTTGCTTTCTGGCCCTGTGGTGCCATCATTTTTTTACAAAGCTCTGAAGTACCCACCATTTCTGCCCTTCTTTTTCTGAGGACTTTCTGCTTACTGCTGTGCCCAAGGTTAATCTGACAAGCATAGTGTGGAGTGCTGTACTCCTCGTGCTAAAAAACACCAATAAATGACTGATCCTTTAGAGGGATCTGTTGGGATGCCAGGGGTTGAGGAGTTGCACTTGCACTGTTTTCTTTTGGAGGATTGAAAGCTGATGAACTATTAGACCTCACAGAGCAGTTGCCTCTATATGAAGTGAGTTCTGATTTCTACATGGTTGCTGTGATCAACAGATGTTCAGGACTGGAAAGAACAGTGGAGACAGAGCCAAAGGCAACTATAATCACTTTGTAAAATCCCTTTTGTTTTCCACCTTATGCAAGCAAGGAGGAGGGTGGAACTATTTCTGGATAACTAGACTTGAAAGATAGATTTTTTTTCTTCTATGTATTCTTCTCTAATTTTGTGAAGGAAGTCAGCATGGCATGTTAAAGTATTCAGCAGCAGAAGTGACCACACGATTTCAAATATGGTCTGCTTTCTACCATTACATGTGAGGTTTCTTTATTCAGTGCTCCTCATTTTTGCCATGAATACCTGAGAAATAAAGTCCAAAGAATTCTTTTCTCGATCAGTGTACACAATGGGAATAAATAGTGCTTTGAAACAACTGCTGAGAAAGATAATCAGTTACACCTTGGTGTCCAGTAATTTTGCATCTTTCATGAAAAAGTGCTGCTGTCATGATGATTTGAAAGTCAAAAAGTCTGCAAAGGCACTTGATACACTTACATGTCAAATGAGCACGGTGTGAGTCCATGATTCAAAAAAGATGATACATCTTTGCCTCCCATCAAAATATGTGTCTGCTAAGCTTTGACAGTAAAGACACTTCCTTTTAAATGCTACTCATAAACTTACTTTTAGTGTGTTTTTGATTGCTTTAGAGATTTTTTAATAGCTCATTATGTCATGCAGAAACAGGATAGATGAAGCTCATACTTGGCTTACACTAATGAAGTGGAATTGCTAACAGTTACTTCATTCTTGCTTGTAGAATCTTAATTCTCTGAAAGCACTTTCCCAGATAGTACTAGATTCCCTGCCCCCTCCCCCCCTCCTTATTTCCATATTCATTTTGCTCTGTGGAGCTGCCAGGGTTCTGAGGACACTAAATGCCCTAATTGCCCAAAACAGCCTCATCCCTGCACTCACTGGCTGTGTATTCTGGACAGCATTTCAGATCAGGCGTGGGCAGCTCCTGTGAGCAGCCTCATATCCTGGGTGAACCTTGAAACCTGGGCTATGGGTATCTTTGTCCCTAGTCTCACCTTCCGCTGTTTGTGATAGGACTTTCTGGATGGACCCTGAATCTGCTTCAATATTTGTCTGATCATCCCTGGTTTTGGTTTCCCTGGTCCTTTCAGGGGGAGGCCACTGCACTGTGCTTACCCACAGATCCCAGCTTGTCCTCCTTCAGGGAGTGGACCTGCTCTTGCTGCTTCCCAGGATATCCAGTGCTGCTTCAGGTTTGCCCATGTGTAACATACTCCTGGCTTGTGTTGTCTTGAAGTAGACCAATGAGTTAGATTAATGGGGAGGCAGGAGGGGAAGGGGAAATGCCCCTTTCCAGTCACAAGGGAGGCTTCTTCCATTGATTTGAATCTTGGGTCTAAAGGTAGTGTACAAAAATGTCTATATCCCTAATTCGGCAAAAAAGATTTAAACATGGATCTCCAGAATGTAATCAGGATTGGAGGGGAGGGGGGGTGGGAAGAGACACTGGGTACTGAGGAGGAGTGTAAGATAAGGCAAGTGCTGAGCAGTGTAAACACAGCAGTGGAATGTCCTGAAGATCTGGTTTTAGTTTTTCCAAGTATTTAACGGAGTTGATGTTTTATAAACAACTGCATGCTTAATAGAAAACTCAATATAAATTGTTAGAATTTTAACTTATATCTAGATTTTTTTAAGCTCTAGGTTTTAGCTAGTCATTAGTTATTTAGAGTTCTTTATCAGGGCAGAAGGGATTTTAACATCTGGAATAAATAATCAGTGTCTTCCCTCATAAAGCATAACAGCCTCTAAAAGCAGGAGGAAATTGTACTGGATATATTCTGGGAGCATAATCAAATGAAAGGAACACCAATAGGTTTTGATTCTGCTTTCATTTAAATGAATAACCAAATTTTCATTGACTGCAGAGAATGAATCCATAATACCAGCACTATTATGCCAGGCCCAGATAGCTTGAACGGCTGTCAACGTGTTTAGTTCACCTAATTAATGAAACTATTCATGTCTCAAGACAGAAAGCTTGACTGGAGATGAGAAGCAGACCACATGTAATCAATGAGGTTTTGTCATCAACCAGCCATAGAGTAGGTCTAATCAAACCAATACAGGACACGACTGCAAGCAAATGAACACCAGCACTGTATTATCTACAGCCAGTGCATCATCACAGAACTTAATGACAAAGTATCACCCAGATTAAGGCGGAAATAATGTCTGATGCTAATCACTGCTACTTGCTCATATTGTAATACATTTCAAAACATGGTGAGTGGCAGCTGAATTCAAAGTCAAGACAAAGTGAAGCTTGATTGAATGCTTAGCAGTACATTAGATGCTGTTCCAAAATAGGAAAATACATAAAGCTTTTATACATTAAGAAGTCGAGTAGGTGTTTGGAATTTTGACAGCACACCCTGGAAAATTAGTAGCTTGGGGAACAGGGAAATGATTACAATCATGTGCCAATTTTAAAGGACATTTGTGGGCCTGACAGAGACAGAACAGACAGTAGGCTTTCATTTCTGGACTAATTCCCATGACTTTGACAGAAGGCATTAATATTTGAAACTGTAGCATAGGACTAAATTACGTTATCTGGGTATTCACCACACAGCAGTCAAGAGGAGAAAGAGAATCTCATTTAGTCTTAGGCTTTATCTTTAAATAAACACAAATTCCCTACCTAATCATAACTCCTATTTTTATATCTAATGTGAGAAACAATCAATATCTCTCTACTTTCTTCAGTAACAAAACAATATATTAAATGAGATTTAAAGAAACATTCCTCCTTTTTTTTTTTTTCATTTAATAAACTCATATATTCAGCCAGGTGAGATGCCTTTCAGAGGAGCAGTAAAAGCTAATATTCCAGTCACACTGATCATATGGGCTTATTGTGCTTTCAACACTTCTCTTGATGGCCACAGTACGTTTGGAGCTCCCTGCTCCCTGCACTTTTCCTAGTGGTGAGCAGTCAGGCAAAGAGAGGACTGCAGATGGAGGTGTGACTGAAGTGCTTTCTGCTGAGATTGTGGTAAAAATGCACCCTGTGCACATTAGTCTTCTAAGTTCTATGATCTAAATGACCTTATAAGAAAAAAACTCAGTTCAGTGTCATGAAAGTAGAATATGAGCCCTCCTGATGGTCTTTCATGCATCTGACTGCCAGAAGAACAGGAAGCAGCTATTCTGTACCAGGAAGAATGCAAACAGGACAGCTGTCTGTATTGTGTTTTACAATGAGAAGGGCAGAAGAAACAGAGGAAATTCCTACTTTCTTCCTAAGTATTCTCAACATTTATATTTGCCTTAGGCCACATTAGATCAAAAGAACTGGGGACATATCCCTCATGATAATCAGGATTTCAGTACGTTTCAAAGCAGTTCAAAATTTTCTCCAAAGAAGTAGATGATTTGATATAAAGTGAGGAACTCCTTCTACTGTTCTTCTACTGAGTTCTATTTCCATGTTTCAAAATGCTAATAATCCCTGTGAACTTTCCTTAAAAGAGACTCAGTGGGGAGGACAAAGAATAAAACAGCATGGAAAAGGACTCTGCTCATGTTGAAAGGAAAGAAAATCACAGATGCTGAGGGCTTTTCAAATGTGCTGAACCACAACCATTTTCTGTTTCATTCAGAATTGAAGTGTGCCATGGAGCAGGGCTTTCAGTGCAGTGTGGAAATACAAAGCTCTGACAGGTTTTTTGAAGTTGTGAAACATGAAAGCAGATCTGCTTTGAATGCAATGGGGTGAAATGGAAGAAATGTGCTTCCCTTTTGCCCTTCCTGTGAAATTTGCTGTTTGCCTCCCATACAGGATTGTTTCACTATGCTTCTATGGAAAATGAGACATTTTGTCAACCTAGATTTTAACAGTCTGTCTGCTGAAAAATAATTTGCTTTCTGCATCCTTCAGTGCCAGCTAGGTAGTGTTTTAGCTACTGCAGAATAGCATGGAGGTGTTGTAGGACAGACCAGAGGAGGTGCTGAGGTGGTTCTGCCTTGCACTTTTGTTAGTCCAGTGCTGTATATCTGTAACTATCCTGTATAGCTACAGCAGGAGAGATAAATAATTGCTCCTTTTCTACAGCACCGCCAGGCCACTGACATACGGTCCTGGGATAAGCACGTTCACAGGACTTTAGTTTGGACTATAAACTTTCAGTTGCCAGGCCAAAAACTCTAAGAAGCTTTTTATACCCTCATTTGTGCTAGATGTTATAAATGTCTGTGCTTGGGATGAGGCCTTCTTTGTTTCAGATTCCAGAAGCACTCAGATGAGAGTTAGACTGCAGCCTGTTTGCCTGCCAGCCCCCTAGGTGTACCTGGAGCAGAGCTACCGTCACTTGGGATTTTTTCAGTCAGAAGGGAGGCATCAGGAGATTTTAGAGAGACTCACAAGCCATTTTGAGCAATGTTGACATTATGGTATAGGTAGTGAAATTGTAGTTATCTAAAAGTCAAATCAGAAATTGTGTCATGTTTTTCAGAGGTGACTTGGGGCTGGGTTATCAGAGTATATACACATATATATACACACATAGATATCCAACTGATGTTAAGATATGGATCAAAACTTCGGGCTTGGATTCTGATATGCAACCTGTCTTTTCTTCATTTAGGTACTGGTGTCAACAAATGCTGTGTGCAGATATATCCATCACTCTGAGAATAAAGCTAATGCTCCTGTCCATTAGCAAACTCCAATAATTTTACAGTGAACACCTAAGTTCTTCCAGTCTATTGCAAGAAAAGTCTTAAATCCTTTTTATGAGGCATTTGTATTTGGTTACCTAATCATAAACACAAACACTTGTTAAAATTTCTGAAGCCTAATCCAAAATATTTCCATGGTAATTAGGCATCAGAATGCTTTTAAAAATCCCACCAGGCTATCTGCTCTTTTTCTAAAGCAGTAGCTTTAAGAATCTCATCTAGATGGCTAAAAAAATGTAAGATGAATGAGGTAATATTCATGGTGTCATTAACTACCCTCAGAATAGAAGTGAAATACCAATTCTTATAAACAAGCTTGATCTTTCACTTATTGATCTTTCACTTACATTTATTATGTATGCACATTTTTCACACTCACATGCCATTTCAGTATTTAACTCCATTCACTATGTATTTGTCTAATTCAGCTTGAGTCATTGTTGAGAGACCTTTCCCCTTAGCTGCCAATCCCGGCGTAAGGCAAGTTAAATTTAAATGATTACTGGCAAAATCATCAGTTTTCAAAGATTCTGGTTTATGTTCAGAACTTCCTCTTCTCTTTCTTTCTTTTAAAAATGTCCTTGAATATATGAATGTCTCAGCTAAACACCTAATGACAGGCTCTCTGACCAGCTCCCACTCACTGTGAACCTTATTATTCATGCTGCATTTGCACTACCACAGCTTCCCAGACACATCAACTAGAAACTGTACATGATCTGGAAGATCAGAACTCAAATAAGTCAGTTATTTGTTGAAACATTAGAGATAGAACAAATCCCCAACAAGTTTTCCTTGAGGATAAAGAAATGCACCATAATAATCTGAAAGTATTGCTAGACAGTTGTCATATTTATGTTGTTCACTCCTTTAGGTACTACATCATTCTTAGATCCACCTGGACATATCACATATATTTTTCTTATCCTATTGCAGGGTTGTAACTAAGTTAGGAAAGGAGTATAGTTCATCACTATAAAGGAATTAAGAAGCCTTTTCAGACCTAACATGCATTTAAGTATTTACTTAGGGTAAATCCCTAATCCATGGAATCTGTTGTGCTTCAACATCTGTAAAATACAAATAGTACTTTTCCCTCGACCTTTAAGATTTTCTCTTTCCTCTACATAAAAGCATTCAAATGCAGCTTCCAAGCATCTCTATCCAAGTTTTTGATGCTCTTCATGGCAACCAACATTTGAATTCCTGATATTTGCACCAGTAAACTTCTGTAGTCAACTGCCTGCCTGCCTGCTTGCCAACTTTGGGACCTGCCCAACTATGCAAGTCTCAACCACAGTCTAGTAATCTATTTAACTTCTCTAAAAACACGAAGGAGACATTCTGCTGCATAGGTCATTAGCAGGAGCTTTGTCAGAATACAAACATCAGATCAGAGCTCACACACAACCTTGAGACTAAGGTAGTATAACCAGGTCATCCTCCAGGGAATGCAGCCCACGTGTGTGTGTTGATTTTATTACGATTAAAGCACTACATACAGTTCCATGAACATGGAAGAGGAAGATGTGTGTCCTCTGGACTCTCTGGAGAATCAATAACTTTTCAGAAGAACCAGCTGAGAGAGGGGCTGCAGTAATTAATCACTCAGTTCTTTTGGCAGAGGCTTCTAGGAACAGCTGAGCCCCAATTATTTCACCACATAACTATAGATTATTCCTATAATAAGGGCTTTTATGGACCAGACCTGCCAAGTCAGGCACTTGTCAATACTCTTCAGGCTTCTAGGTTACTATTTATTCTGAAGCTGTCAAAGGAGAAGCTGTGCAATTTGCTGAGTCTATAATTCTGCTGCTGATAATTAGCTCTGCTTCGCCCTAAATGTTCTAACAAATGGGTCAGGTGCAAAAAAAGAAAAAAATATTCAGCAATATTTCTGTATTCTGTCTACATAGTGGGTAAGAGAAGTAAAGTTTTGCATCAGTGTACTAATTATTTAGCGTGGTGTCATTCTCTAAGCATATAGAACCTTTTTTTCTCAAGTACCTCCAAATTAAATTAGTTAGGACTTGGCAAGGAAGAAGAGAGAAGCTGAGGAGGAGGGGGAAGGAGAGATAAGTAAGCTGGTAAGATGAGTAAGGTCTTTAGACAGAGCCCATGCTCAAAACTCAGATCCAATGGCAAAACCTCTTTTGGCTTCCGGTGCCTCTAAATGAGCCTTCATTTGAGGGAGAAGATGAGAGAAAGCCCTCAATCTGACAAATGAACCTACAAGAATGATCAGAGTTGCAGTATAAAACATTTCCAAGTTCAGTTCTTACGTTTCATGGGGCTTGGAACCTGAGCAGGTACACAGAGCATTGTACATTCAGGGAAAATTTGAGTTGAATAGGTTTTGGATTTGGATTTTTGGATTGAGGGTGACATTTTTCCCAACAAATTTGCTCAGATAACAGCTTTGTAGTTACTGTGTAGTTACTATGATTTGGGCTGAGTAAATTTTATAAACTGTAATTTTGTAATTCTGCAAACCCTGCCAAAACTTAGGCAGAAATTTCAGTATGGTTGGATTACAAATGCAAAAGCAAGGGATGGAACAAAGAAATGTGAAGAACAGGAAGTTTTGTGTACTAAATAAAACTTTAATTTCAGGTAGTAGGTGGGTCTGCTTTACTTATGTTTCCTTTCTTTTTTTTTCCCAGTATAATTTGTGTAACATCTAATGACTTTACCTGCTGGAAACATAATCCATCAACATTTTGATTTCTGTGATAAAGAGGACATTGAGAATCTCCTTACGAGACAAGAGCTACTGATCCCTGAAGAACTTGAATTATTAAATATCTTGGATTGGAATTATGAAAACTGTACATAGGACTGGCATTGTTCATTTGAAGTGCATTCCTATATTTTTAGTGAAGCATTTAAAATGTCAAGGGTCACCCCTTCTAGAAAAAATACCATAATGATACCTTTTCATTGTTGCACAGTATTTTCAAAATTCTCAGACATGTCTGCTCCTAAAGATTGTACTCCCTGAATGAAGTTTCCTGACTCAAACCTCAAGCTTAAATTAAAATAAGCACATGAATAAAAATCGACTTCTTACAGTTTTGTTTTGTTTTTTTTTTTTTTATTTCAATGGTTGCAAAAGGAACTAATATGAATGGACGCAGTTGAGCTGTCACATCTTGCTATCCCTAGAGGAATGTGCAGTGATCTATATTCAGCTAAGGTGTATTAGTTAAAGTTTCTTGCTACCTATCTCAGGAAAAAACTCAAGGCTGGTATATTAGAAGCTGTGAACAGGTTGAAAAATCATTGTAACTTGTCATTTGAGCAGACTTGCTAAGCATTTAGATAAAGCTGTAAGATGGAAACTGCATCAATAGTTTCAGTTTTTCAGACTCTCTTTGGGAGTGACTCCTGAAGCTGAACATTGGCTAATGAACACCAGAGCTTTGTTCTTTTGAGACAGCTGCACGTGTCTGAATTAGATTGGGGTTATTGCCTCTGGAAAGGAAAGAGCCTCAGTAGATTTGGGAGTTTGCTATTCCAGTGGTTCCAGAGCAAACACACCATCCTTCTGTGGATTTGCCTTTTGTGCAGTATAAGTGTCAGCAAAGCTATTTCTACTTGGCTCCACTGAAGCAGCAGAGAAAGGGGCAGTCACCTTAAAGAGTAGGTGTGCTTGGCTCTGACTCATTAATGTCTCAAGGAACTCCAGTTTTATCACATCTTGTTGAAATACTAGTCATGGCACTTATCCAGAACGTCAAGATGTTTGTTTTGGATGGAATTTGTAACACAGAACTGAATCTGGATTTCAGCATGGTCCATGGCCTCTTACTGGATGCAGGAGTCTTTGCATGGCTTTGCATATCTAATGGAGAACTCAATCAAAAGCTGCTTGAGCCTTGAGTGAAAAGGAATAAAATTTAGGCCCCTAATGCTTTTACTTCCGAAATCAGACTGGCTCAGCCGAGTTTGTGAGTCTCTGCAGGGCTGTGTTTTAAAGAGCCCAGAGTGTTTTACTATAAGATTTCATATTTAGGTCTACAGCAAAAAAGCTTCTTGAGGAAAGGCTTTCTGCAGCATGATGACTATGAACATAAAACCAAGCTACAACTGTGTCTGCCAGGTTTTTCTGGTAAAATGAGTCACTGTCAAGATCACATTTTGGATCTGTGTTCGGCTATGTATAAAGTAACAACACTTTGAATGCTCTTACTGTAAAGGCTTTTTTTGCCAGACAGAAGGTAGGATTTTCTTTGATACTCTAGTATTTTGTTACATTTGTCACATTGAGAAGAAGGTTTATATTTTGTATTTAAAAAACCCCTTAATTTTCTAGAAAATATACATTGTAAAAGAAAAAAATAATGCTTATGCAGGTTTTTTATGGATGATACTCTTTTATGGAGCAATTCCATATACTCTAGGCATCTTACAAGACAGCAGTATAATGCTCATTATGACCAAATTTTGACAAATGACTGATAAAGAGAATTTCCACTTATTTCATCAATATCCCTTCAGCTGACAGTTCTATCGTAGTGAAAAATTGAACATGAAGATATAAGGCATATTGTCTTACTGAGAGACCTCCAAATTCAACTGGTAAAAGAAATAATGTAATTAAACAATTTAAAATATAAAGAAGTGTAACAGAAGAATAAACTCAAATAATAGAGTTTTCTATCATCTAATCACAGAAATGCATCCTCTCCTCCAAAATAAGATTTTTCTAGAACAAGCTTCATTAGGTTGTTATTATACTGATTTCTTAAAGGACAGTTCTATAAAGAACAGCTCATTGTGCAAAATACTAGCCTTAAACATTTTTTTTTCTATATATTGCCAAACTAAGTCCAAAGCCTTTCATGAAGAAAGGTTATACACTTGAGGTCAACAATGGGACAGAATCAAACTAGGGTGAAAGTGGTTTCTGTCAAACTTTAAAACAATTAATGTACTTTTGTACTGTATTTTGCTTTACTTGGGATTTAGTTTTAAAATATCTTAGCATCTTCAAACTTTGCTTTACTTCATATCATAGTTAAGTTATGGGAGTCAAAAATGTCTACAAACTGTAGAAAGTACAGCAGAGGAAGTCAGTGCTGGAGCACGTGGCAGACAAGGTGAGGTTGAAGTATTGGCACTTAGCCATGACAGGAGGGGGGTTGCAGAAGAAAAGCCAGATTCTTCAGATAAGTTCAGAGTTGAAGCACAAGATGGGAACGGTTACATGATAAAACATGGGAAATGCAGTGTGACTAGTGTTACAGGCAAAACCATGCATCACCTGAACCCGTGGCACATTCTGCCCAAAATAGGCTGTAAAATCCTGGAGATTTTCAACACTCAGGTGGAAAGCCATAAGCAATTTGATCTAACTTTGAAGGCAGCATGGCTTTCATGTGCCCTCTGACCTAAATTACTCTGGCTGCTGAATCAATTGCCACTAGATTAGGCCCTCAGCCACCTGCATGTTCCTTCCAGTCATGCTGACCCCACACTGGTGGCCAGCTGATCAGTACAAGCTGTGGGTTGTAGACTCCACAGGCTTCCTGCAGGTGTTAGGTGTTAGGTGTTGTGAGCCTCTGAAAACTCTTGCTAGGAGTGTTGCACCAGAAGTATTCAACAAGTGGCACTGCTCCTCTGGATTCAAACTTTGTCTTTGTGATGGGAAGCCTGGCTAGAATGGTGTCAAACTGCTCAGTGGTTGGACACCTGGGTTTCAAAGACCAGCTGTTGCAGAAAGTTTACTGCCTTCATAGCAGTGGCTCATCCTCTGCAATGGTGGAAACTCAGGAAAGACAGGTAGACTTCAAATGGCATGGACTCCTGAGCAGGAGGAGGAAGAGGGGCAGGAGCAGGCAGCAGTTACTTCTGCACTTCAGCTGTGGATATCTCTGGCTGTGCTGTTTCCCTGATGCTTTACAGGTGCCACATGAGCAGCCTCTGTGCAGGTGTGAAGAGATGCAAGGTAAGGGGTGTGCCAAGCTGCAGCATAGCTGCTTGGCAGAGGGGATGAAGCCAGGGTGCTCAACAAAGATCTCGTCTTTTACTTGACTTTCCATAAGTGGTTGGGCTTTTTGCCCTTTTATGGATGTCAGAGATAATGGAGACACGTATTTATGGTTCTTTCCATGCCAAGAATGTGAATACCTGTCACTTATCCAGTTATTACTATTGACTTCAAATGTGTGGTGAACGTGTCAGCAATTTCATTTAGCTGTCATGTGAAAGGAAAGACCAAAAAAAGATTGAATGTAGTAGTTTCTGGATAAAACTATTAGATGACAAATAAGGTAGAAAGGTGAATGCGATTTGGAAACCAAAACCACATTTTCAGGCCTTCTCAAATATCCCTGACATCTACATGGAAGCTGAGAGATTTCATTTCTATAGTAAATACACTTAGAAAAAGCATAACAAAGAGCAAAAGTAGGAGGAACAGAGCATTCCAGACTATTAATTATAGTCAAGGACCATCAAACAGTTCCCTACAGTATTTACTTGAACAATGAATATAGCATGACTTTTTAACTAAGTCAGAATATCTTTACTATAATAAAAAGTTTCAATCCAAGAACATACAAAAAAAGAGCTGTAACAAACCTTCTAAGTTTTAGGCCTGGATGAGAGATGGAGAACAGAATCCCAAACAAGAGCTTTAAAAGGAGATAAGCTACGCATATAAATATAAAAAGTATTTGAAAACTTAGTTTTCTTTGCTGCCAGTAAAACTAGTTAAAAAGATTTCTCAAGGGAATCCAGAGATGGAAATCTAGCTAAAATATAACCTCCTCATGAGCACTGGAAGACTCTGCTTCCTCCCTTTTTGGAAGGGTCTTTGTATTCTATTATTAAATTTTCAATAGGTGACTGAGATACTGATGATAAAGTATATGTTTTCATCCAAATAGTGTAGCAACCAGTGGTAGCACCATGACTCAGGATTCAGTGAAAGCCACAAATAAGCATTATTTTCTCAACTGTCAAAATATTCAAAAGAAAAATGTACTTTTCCAAAAAAAGTGGTTTGCACTTTTCTGTTAAACCTTTTTTTTCAACCAGAAACCAAGCAATTTCTTTTTTGTTTACTTGTTTGTTTTGGATTTGTTTGGGGTTTTTTGTGCAGTCTTTCACACTGCAAATCATAAGGAATATATTTCATATGTTACAGATATGGCTGAGTTTGCCTTTGGACCACAGAATGGCTTAAAGGACATCTCAAACCCCTTTTTAGCTCTAATTTTCAAAGTTGTTATGACATTCTAGCATGAACCTGAGCTTGCCCTGACCCAATGGGATAAGGAAACACAATGTTAATATTGTATCATTTGGGGGTTTGCACATCTGCTGGCACCAATAGAAAAGAAAAGCTCATTCTTTACTTTGAATGTTCCAAGTTATATTTTGGAACTGACAGTATCTGGTCATTTAGTACAAACATAAAGTTACATCCAAAGCACATCATTACCACACAAGTGTTTTTTTAGACTCGAGCATAGTCATTTTGTTTTGTTTTAGTTTGTGTTTAAAGTTATGCAAAATAGAAGTTAAGCATGAAGATGCAAACTTTTGTCTGCTCTATGTAAGAATGGCATTATTGAAATCAGTGAAACCATTTCTGTCTGCTCCAAAATGTTATTTCATCTTAAGGACTTTGTAACACAACTGTGTGTGCATTGCAGGAGTAAAAATTACTGTCTGCAATGGCTTTGGGGAAGATTCTTGCTATCTTACCGACAGGATTTTGCATAAATTGTGTAATATATAAGATCTAAATACAGCCAAATATAGATTAGGGGGAAAAAGAAGTATGGAAGGTTTGTGTGAAAGGTTTGTGTGTTTTCACCTTATGTGAAAGTTGTAATTGAAAACAAAAGGAACTAGAAAGTTCCTACTCACATTCTATTGTAATTAGTAATAATAGTTAGCCTAACCAGTGGAATATGGAGACTTTTCAAATTAACTGTGCTATGATGTTATTTTTTCAAGGCATTTATAATCAGATGGAATCTCGTACTTTTTAATCTCTTTTTATTGCTCAGGCATCACAAATACATCCATATAGACAAATGTACATATGTACACACATGTACATAAATGTATCTGTTTATGCACATAATTAAATAAGATCTTTTCTTTTGCATTCACCTTGGCTTTTTTTCTTTTCCGTTTGTCCTGTTTGCCTCTGTGGCCTGGTCTCACATTTCCTGAGATGCAGATCACTCTGCTCCTGAGAACTCTGTGCTCATGAAGCTACAGGTTCTGTAAAGTTAAACACATATATAAATAATTTCAAAGAACAAGGGCTTGGTTGTCTCTAGGCACCTACATGTAAACATCTGGATATTACTTCTATGTAATTTTGCAATTTCTATGACTTCTATTACAACCAGGCTAACTTAATTGCCTATGTGATCCTTCTGGCCTTGACTCCCCTATTAGATATTGGAAATACTATGCATTACATGTAATGTAGATTGCCACTGAATTGTGGTAGGCAATTTCCACCCCTGTGCCTTTGTATTTTGCCTTGTGTGTCTTTATCTAGGAATTTCTAACCATTCTGAATTATGCAGTGAATCTTTTCCTGACCAAAAAAAAATTGTTCAGTTTGTCATCACTTTTTAATTACAGAGTTTTCCTTCTCATTTGTAAATATGCTTGGATGTTTTATATATTATATGATGTCAGGTGTTTTTTTCCAAAATAACACTTGTTCTCCAGATGCAGAACTTGTCTGGCTTTGCTATATAACACCCCCACCAAAGCAAAATCTAACTGCCACTAAAAGCATTAGTTCTGTTGAAATGTCATATATGTACATCTATACATCTTTTAATAATATGTTTTCCTTGCATAGAGAACACTTGCCTTAAAAGAT